>CAUYON010174034.1:0-16478 GCA_963573935.1 Arctocebus calabarensis | reverse complement strand
ATACCCAGAAGACCAAAAATCACATTATAACAAAGACATCTGTACCAGAATGTTCATTGCAGCCCAATTCATAATTGCTAAGTCATGGAAGAAACCTAAGTGCCCATCAATCCACAAATGGATTAATAAATTGTGGTACATGTATATGCAGCCTTAAAAAAAGATGGATACTTTACCTCTTTCATGTTTACATGGATGGAGCAGGAACATATTCTTCTTAGCAAAGTATCTGAAGAATGGAAGAAAAAGTATCCAATGTACTCAGCCCTACTATGAAGCTAATTTATAGCTGTCATATGAAGGGTATAACCCAACTATAACACAAGAATATGGGGAAAGGGGCAAGGGTAGGGAGGGGAGGGAGGAGGTTGGGGTGGAGGGAAGGTAATTGCTGGGGCCACACCTATGGTGCATCTTAGAAGGGTACAGGTGAACCTTACTAAATGCAGAATACAAATATCTTCATATAATAATGGAGAAAATGCCAGGAAGGCTATGTTAATCAGTTTGATGAAAATAGTTAAGATTGTATATGAAACCAGTACATTGTACCCCTTGATTGCACTATTGTACACAGCTATGATTTAATAATAAAAACAACAAAATAAATAAATAAAATAAAAATAAAAATAGAGTGGTCAGGCATGGCACCTCATGCCTATAATCCTAGCACTCCAGCAGGCCCACACCAGGGTATTGGTTGAGCTCAGGAGTTTGAGACAAGCCCAAGCAAGAGCAAAACCCGGTCTCTAAAAATAGCGGGGTGTTCTGGCAGGTGCCTATAGTCCTAACTACTTGGACGTTTGAGGCCAAAGAATCACGTGAGCCCCAGAGTTTGAGGTAGCTGTGAGCAGTGACACCACAGCACTCAATCCCAGGGTGACTGAGTGAGACTCTGTCTCAAAAATAAATAAATAAGTAAATAAATACAATTAATCTATTACATGTTAATATTAATAAAATATTTTGCAAAACATAATTTCCCAGACTCAGTGCCCATAGCTCCCTCAGTACCAGTCACATACACTGGGACTCACAAGTTTGAGCATGGCTCAGGCCTACTAAACAATGACAACAACAAATATAAAGCTGAGTGTTGTGGTGGGTGCCTGTAGTCCCAGCTACTTGGGAAGTTGAAGCAAGAGAATTGCTTAAGCCCAAGAATTTGAGGTTGCTGTGAGTTGTGATGCTACATCATTCTACCAAGGGCAACAAAGTGAGATTCTGTCTCAAAAAAAAAAAAAAATACAAGAAAGGTATACCTATTCATACCATCCCTCAAAGGCAATAAGATAAAATATTACATAAGCAAATGGAAACTAGAAAAGATAATTATAATTATGCCAGCACCATTTTAACATTTATCTAATAAGCATCTTAAATTTCTAAACTAGAAGATCACCATATTTAGTGAAAGAAATAGAATAATAATCATGGGATTCTAAATTGCATTTTATATTTCAGTGATAATCCCAGACAAATCAGCCATTACCAGCAATTACTGATAATTTAATTTTGTTAACAGCCTGAAAAAGTTTTTGAAGAGAAATCAGTAATCAAGAGCTTGATTTGAAAAAAGAATGTGCATGCCTATTTGATTCAAAGAAGGTGTTTCACAGATATTCCCAAGCAGAAGCATGTTATAAGGAAGAAAATGATGACTGATAAGTCAGTGAGATATATAGGCAGTTTTGCTGCATGGAGAAGATAAGGTTTCAACTAACCTCTGAAATCAGTACTAGGTGAGCATTCTCTAATCACCTATGATTCATTTCCATCATTTCTTTCCTTAAGTCTATGCCAAACTATTCCTTCTTCCCTCCTATTCCTTCCATTCCTCATATCCAGGTAAGCCCAGTCTGCTTTTTATGATGCCATTAAATTGACAATTGACCCCAGGAAACAGGCAAAAGTAATTTGAATTTCTTTCTCTGCTTGGTCCACCAGGTAAACCCCACCTCACACTGAAACAATATTTATTCAGCCAAAACATATTTTGTAAACAACTATTACATATCTTTGTCTACTTCATATCTCTATGCAAAATGACTTTCTAGTGAGACTATCTATCTTTAACTAAAAACACCATTGATAACATGATTTCTTTATCACATCCCTCTCCTATTTTTCTCCTTCATTTTTTCCATAATATTTATCAATAGTACATTTAAAATTTAATTTAATCGGAGGCAAAACAAGATGGCAGTGCAGAAGAATCATTCAGCTGAGCTCTCCTAGAACAATTGGGGAAAAAGAGAGAACCCAGCCATACCTGGTGCCAGGACCTTACCCAGAGTCAAAACTCAAAGAGCACAGTTACAAGGTACTGAGCTGGATAGAGTGTATGATACAGTGTGGTGGAAATCTGATGAATTAGGCAGGTGATTGTGAACAGCTGGAATTACAGATGCCTGGGACAAGAGGAACCCTTTCCAAAGCTTTCAGTTCTTGGGGGAAGCTGTGTTTTAAGTGAAAAGCTTGGAAGAGTGGGCAGTCTACAACAGACCTTGATGGGTATGAACAGGATGATATCCCATAACACTATAATAGTTGGGCACTCTAACACCCCTCTGACAGAACTGGACAGATCCTCTTAACAGAAACTAACCAAAGATACAAAGGAAATGTGACCTTAAACAAATGAGATTAATAGACATATACAGAATACATCATCCCAAAGCTAAAGAATATACATTTTTCTCATTAACCCACAGTACATACTCCATAATTGACCACATCTTAGAATACAAATCAAACCTAAGCAAAATTAAAAGAATAGAAATTATACCTTGTATATTTGCAGAACACAAGGCAATAAAGGTGAAACTCAACTCTAACATAAAATGTTCATGTCCACACAAAGACTTGGAAATTAAACAACTTTATGCTCAATGATAGTTGGGTTCAGGAAAAGATAAATCATTAAATTCCTCAAACATAACAACAATGAAGACACAAGTTACCAAAACCTGTGGGATATAGCAAAAGAGACTTAGGAGAGAAATTTATAGCATTAGATACCTACATTCAAAAAACAGAAAGAGAGTGCATAAAAAAACCAATGAGCCATCTTATGAAATTGGAAAAAGAAGACAAATCTAATCCCAAACCCAGCAGAAGAAAAGAAATAACAAAAATTAAATTAGAGATTAATTGAAAACAAAAGATTCATTCAGAAAATTAGCAAAACAAAAAGTTGGTTTCTTAAAAATAAATAAATAAAAATCAATAAACTTTTCACCAGATTAATCAGAATCAGAAAAGTAAAATCCCTAATAACCTCAGTCTGAAAAGATAAAGGGGAAATAACAATAGACGCCACAAAGATACAGGAGATCATTTCTGAGTACTACAAGAAAATCTATGCCCAGAAACTTGACAATGTGGAGGAAATGGATCAATATTTGGAATTGTCACCTCTCCCGAGACTTAACCAAAAAGAAATAGATCTCTTCAACACATCAATTTCAAGAACTGAGATAGAAGAAACAATAAAAAAAATCTCCCAAAAACGACAACAAAAAAATGCTCTGGTCCAGAGGCATTCACACTAAAAATCTGTCAACCCTTTAAAGAAAAGCTTGTGCCCATACTGCAGGAATTACTCCAAAAAATAGAGAAGGAAGGAATCTTCTCCAACACATTCTACAAAGCAAACATCACCCTAATACAAAAACCAGGAAAAGGCCCAACTGAAAAGGAGAACTTCAGACTAATTTCACTAGTGAACTAATGAACATAGATGCAGAAATTCTCAACAAATCCTAGCCAATAGATTACAACTACACGTTAAAAACAATCATTCGTCTTGATCTAGGAGGTCTCATCCCAGGGATGCAAGGCTAGTTTTACATATGCAAGTAAATAAATGTAATTCACCAAATCAACAGAAACAAAAACAAAGACCAAATGATCCTTTCAATAAATGCAGAAAAGACATTTGATAAAATTCAGCATCCTTTTCTAATTAGAACACTTAAGAATATAGGCATGGGTGACACATTTCTGAATCTGATCAAAGTCATCTATGACAAAGCCACAGCTAATATTATACTAAACAGAGTAAAACTGAAAGCTCTTCCACTTAAAACAGGAACAAGACAAAGTTGTCCTCTATCACCTCTACTATTCAACCTAGTGCTGGGAGTTCTAAACAATATAATCAGGCAAGAGAAAGAAATAAAGGACTTCCAAATAGGAGCAAAAGAAGTCAAAGTCTCCCTCTTTGCCAACAATATGATCATATACTTAGAGAACTCCAAAGAATCAACTATAAGACTATTGGAAGTGATCAAAAAGTATACTAATGTCTCAGGATATAGAGTCAATATCCACAAATCAGTAGCCTTTATATATGCCAAGAACAGCCAAGATGAGAAGCTAATCAAAGACACAATTCCTTTCACAGTAGCTTCACAAAAATGAAATACTTAGGAATATACATAACAAAGGAGGTGAAGGACCACTACAAAAAAAATTACAAAACCCTAAGAAAAGAAATAGCAGAAGATATTAACAAATGGAAGAATATACCATGCTCATGTCTGGGAACAATAAACATTATGAAAATGTTTATACTTCCTAAAGCAATCTAGAAATTCAATTCAATCCCCATTAAAATACCATACTCTCAAGATTTGAAAAAAATAATTCTTCATTTTGTATGAAATCATAAGAAACCCTGTATTTCCAAGGCATTTCTTAGTAATAAAAACAAAACCTTATGAATCAGACAAAAGCTTGATAACTAGAATCTATAGAGAACTCAAATTAATCAATAAGAAAAGACCCACCAATCCCATATATCACTGGGCAAGAGACATGAATATTTCAGAAAAAGAATATTTAAGTCATGAACTATGCATTGAAGGAGCTCACAATCCACCAGTGACTCTCATCCAGGTACATGAGACAGATGGCTTACACCCTGTCACACAGTTCTTAGGCCATGCCCTACATCGTGGATGTCAGTACTAATAACATGAACTGCAAATTACGTGTAATTTTCCTTTGTGTTACCTGAAACTCCACCCTTTTTCTCTCACTCAAAAAACATCTAAAACCTGGGAATTCAAGAGATTGAACATGGTATTTCCATAGAAATAACCTTGAATCCATTCTATTTCATAAAGTAATTTTTCCTAACATTTAATAGTTTCCCTGTGATTAGTCACCAATTACTTAATACCTAACTCAAAGTTTTGGCAATATTCCAAAATGTCCAGCTCTAGTTCCAGCTCTAAAATGACTAGTCTCCAAGGCAGAATGAAGAATGTCACTTGGCAAATAATGAAAACTACTTGGTCTACTAGAATAATATATTATTAGCACCTGGAATACACTTGAATGGTACAGAAATAAATAAAGGACATTGTTTTGGGGTCTACCTTACTCTTTAAAATGTGACCTTCTATTCCTTGTCTATTCCCCCAATGCCTTTCTCTTGCAGAGCCTATCATATACCTGCAACTCCAAGGTTTATGAATAAATCCCTCATTGGATGAAAAACTAAATTGTAAAACAAAAAAGAATAATGGATTAGTCATTAGTGGACATACCACAGATTCATAGGTATGAAGACTTCATGCAGACTTCATTTTTTTCTACACCTTGATCACATGATACTTCATTAGTATCTTCCTTAAAATACTCATCACATTTCACCTTTGGAGGGTTCTTCAATTTCATTTCCAAAGACCTTTCGTTCATTTAAGTACCTTTAAAAATTTACCACAGCTTTCTACCTTTCACCTCTCTGACCACTATCACAATCTTAGACTGGTTCTTTCTTTCACGGCACTTATCTCAGCTGTCATTTACAATTATCTATAAACTCACTTGGTTTGAGATGGTTTCAAATCAATAAACTGTGACCTCCATAAGCCTAGTGACCACATATAAGTTTACATGTATCCCCATAACTAGCACAGTGCCTGGCAATAGGAAGTACCCTGTTAATATTTGTAAAATAAGTGAACTAATGAAAAATATTTTAATTTGTGTACATGTACACAGGTCCTCAAATAATGTCATTTTTCATAACATTGATGAGAAAAAAATAATCAATTCCCAGCCCACCCACTGTCTATGTGGTATTGGCAGATTCTTGCCATGTCTGTATGAGTTTTCTCCAGGTACTCTTGTTTCCTCTCACATCACAAAGCTGCACACGTTAGGTTCCTCAGTGTGTCTAAGTGACCCCTGTTGGAGTGAGTATGGGTTTGTGTGTGAGTTCACCCTGCACAGAGATGGTGTCCTAGTCAATGTGGGTTTCTGTCTTTCGCTCTGAGTTCTTGTGAGTCATTGAGATAAGCTCCAGCCACCAAAGATCCAAAACTGGAATAAGAGGGTTGGAAAATGGATGAATGAATGAATATAAATTATTGTAAAATAAACATTTGTAAAGTATACAATCATCACACAGGTGCACAATAATAAATGATTAAGTATGAAAGCAAGCCTGCCATGTTTGTGATTATATTTTGAATTGCATTGTAGGAAGACATGCTCCTTACAATTTTCACTTTGCAAACATGGATTCCTTGATTTAACCCACCACCAACGCAATCATCTTCACTCACTCATTCACCAAAAATTAAGTAAATAATTCTTGCTTATTATTATTAATCTTTCTTACTATATGTATAACTCACATTCATTTCAATTTTTAGTACTAGTAGTGTTTGGGGTCTTTATTTAAAGCTTGGTGATATTTTTGTAAATGGAAATATGTCACAGGAACTTAACTTTTCTTTATAACAATTAGCCTATGGTAAAATTTGTTTCATTACATATAGTTTTGTTTAAAGTCACAGTTTCTAAGAATCTATTGAAGATGTTAAGTGAGGATTTACTGCAATATCTTTCCAAAAATTGCAAGTTTCTTTACTTCATCATAATATGTAATTTAATGTCTTGAACATGATAGTTGCTCAATAAATATTAATTTGGATGTATGTCCCTAAAAGCTGTATGTACGTGTATATACATATACTTTCATGTACATATACATAAATATATGCAAAGTATATATGCATTTGTATGGTAGGGAATTGAAAGTACCTTTAAAAATTTACCACAGCTTTCCACCTTTCACCTCTGTCTTCCTTCAGATTTCTTTTTATGTGCAAATGGAATATTAATTTAAACCATTACAAGGAATTATGGACCTGTTGAAGCCTCTAAGAAAACCTCAACGAGGATAATAGCCCTTTATCACTTGAATGAAATTCATTTGTTACTGAAATTAACCAGCATCTATTAGAAGCTAACAGAAAAATAATTCTGCCAGATAAAGCAGCTTCTAAGGACTGTTTGGTACAACATATTCACTAGTAATAATGGTTACGTGGGAGAGCCGGGTTTAGGACCATCATTTAAGCTTCAAAGCCTAGTTCAAAATACTAGCATTATTCTTATGTTCCAGTGTCATTTCAACTTAATTTTTGAGTATGTAATTTCCTTAAGAAGAAAATATTTTCAGGAGACCATTAAGTCATTCTTGGACCCCCTCAAAGGACAGCTACAATAGATTTAGTCACTTAGCTATCTAAGTTATCACTCCTTCTCTTAAAAGGGCAAATCACAAATTGGAAAGGCTCGAGTGGGAAACTGCAGGTCCTTAAGTGCGGCCTTTTGCCTGAATCCCATTTTACAAAACAAATCCTTTTATTTATAGTAATGCATTTTTGTTTGTCTTTTATATTTTTATTTTATTTTTAAGATGAAAGTGTTTAAAATACCAAAGAGGAAAATATGTTGCAACAAAATAATCTTCTCAGATTGATGGGTACAATTAGAACATTAGTAACCCATAAAGGCTAAACTGGTGGCTGCTATGCTTTTAATTTATAATAGTTCTAATGCCCCCTGCCTGACTAGTGTTACTACCATAAAAAGCTGGTTAGTGAGAATTTATGGGAGTCATGTACACCTGTCTGTTATCAGCTTTTGACAATGGGGCACTGTGTTTCTGTTTGAAGTGAAATTTGGGAGTAGTTGCATGCTCAACAGTATTTTGAAATTCTGTCTGCTTAATAGCCAATCGTGTCAAAGAAGACCAAGAGAACACTGAAGGAGGAAAACATTTTTTCATGAGGATTGGGAATTGCAATATTATCTTGTTTCTGCTAAAGAGAAGGTGATTTGCTTCCTTTATGATACTGTAATATCAACATTACAGAAATTTCATACTCTTCAGTATTTTAACACTTCAGTATTATGAATTACCACAGTATTTTAAATTAGAGGAAGATACTCAAAAGGTTGCATTGCACAAATTAAAAGATGAAAGGCAAAGACAATTCTTTGAAGCAGCAATAAAACATGAAAATAATATGCTTAGAACCTGGTAACATTTCAAAGTACAAATAACTGCCTCTTATAAGGAGTATAACCTTGTAAGCAGCATGAATTAGCCTTCAACTTAACAGAACAACTTCATACAGTACTTCAAAAGGAAAATATATATTATTCAGTTGCTTTGGGTGAATCCACTACTGACATAATGCACGTTTTATACTTCATTCAGGTCGTAACAGAAGATTTTCTTTGCTGTGAAGTGTTACTTGCTTTGTACTCTCCTGTGAATAAAACACCAGGAAATAGATTATCTTTGACAACTTTCAAGACAAATGCCATAAAATTGGACTGAATTTGACAAAATTTAATGAGTGTATGTACAGATGGTGTACCTTCCATGACAGGAAAACATAAAGGGTTTATTGTACAGATAAAAAGTATTAACAGATCCAGATGCTCTTATTGCTTGTCATTGTACCTTGCATCAGCAAAATCTCTGTGCTAAAGCTATTATTTTAAGTGACATTTGGCAACAAGTTCTAAGTATCATTAACTACATTCCTGCAAACACACAGGGCATCTTCAGTTTCTAACATGTTAAATTTGGAAGATTTGGTGTGGATTTGCTTCATCATTCTAAAATGCATTGGTTATTGCAGGGACAGGTGTTAGTCAAATTTTATTGCTGTGAGAACAGATAGTTAAATTTTATGAAGAATAGAATTAGCAATGGGAATTATTGAAAGAAGATTTTCATAGGAATGTAGCATTTGTGTGTGACATCATGTCAAATCAAAATGAATATGCCTTTGCAAAGTAAAACTAAGTCTATACATACAAGAGATGTGCATATGTGGCAAAAATCCTTCAAAAAGAAATTTAAGATGAACATTTTCCCCAGTTATCAAAGGTCATTGGTGAACAGGATGATATAGGCAAATCACATGAAGAAGGTGCACCTATTATTGACCTATTAATTGGAGAATAGGCTGCTGACCTCCAACCTCCAATAGGCTGCTGACCTCCAATCGGCTGCAAAGCATTTGGTTGCCTCCATTTTCACGATAAAAATCAGATAAAACAAAGTCATTAGCTAACTTTATAATTAACAAATAGTTTTAATTTTTTGAAATTATTAAGTACATAGTAGTTAGATTTTTACAAAATAATGTACATTTTTAGATATATCTAATTGAAGTTTCTCGAATGGGGCCTTCCAACATAAAAAGGTTTCCCACTCCTAAGAACAGGAGTAGATTGGAAATGCCTTGCCTGGTATCCTGTATAGAAGCATCTATTTGGCCTGATGTATTATTATATAGGGTAATTATCAACAATTAATTCTTTAATAATCTCTTTTAGGAATGATTGCTCTGCTCCATAGCTCACTATTATAGTCTCCTTTGAAACCCACTAGCATCCAAAACCAATCTCATACAAAGCCAGGCAACCTGAAACACTCATTAAGTGCAAAGTATCAGCATTTGACCCTTTACAACATTCGCTCACAGATGCTCCCTTTACAGAAAAAGAGTTCCAATATTGCTTTGAAGGGTAGATTAGGCACAAACATTAGTGCATAGCTTCCCAAAGGGATACCTCAAAAGTCACTATAGTGATATTCAGAAATGAGGTATGTAGCAATTTTTTTAGGATGAGTTCACAAACTTAATTGTCTGACTTTGTAGTCTAAAAATTAAGAATTTTTGTTGAAGTTCTACTAAATATCCAGAACTATAGTTTAGTGTATGTGTATTGGGGGGCAAGGAGCAGATAGTGTCATTGAAAGAAAGAACACAATCCAAGCATAGAGAGAATTAAGAAATTGATTAGAAAAATAATACATACCAAGACATTCATGTTAAACATAGCACATGAGACCAAATGATTGAACATATAAAAAGTTAAGGCTAACATAGTCATGGAAGAAATGATTAGGAAGTAGATTTTGGTTTTGTTCCTTAAAATATAAAAAAAATTCAATAAAATGAAAAATTGAGGATAAAATTCTTCCATGAATATATAAAGATTCAGCAACAAAAATGAATAAATATATGTAGTCCTTAAAAGTATGAACTTTGCAATTTGGTAACCTGGTATCCTGGTTCTGTGACTTGTAGTTGTGCACCCCTTCATAAGTTAAATAACCACTCTAAACTTCTAAATTCTCTCACTTGTAAAATAGAGATATTGAGAATAGCTATCTCAGACATTGGTTATAAGAGACTCAACCACAAAACTCTTGGAAGTCATCAGGAAGTACAGTAATGTCTCTGGGTATAAAAATCAGTGTCCACAAATCAGTAACCTTGGTATACACCAAAAACAGCCAAGTTGAGAAGCAAATCAAGGACACAATTCCCTTCACAGTAGCTTCAAAATACCTAAGAAAACAAAATACCTAAGAAAATGCCATGAAGGCTATGTTAACCAGTTTGATGAAAATATTTCAGTTGTATATGAAACCAGCACATTGTACCCCATGATTGCATTAATGTACACAGCTAAGATTTAATAAAAAGAAAATAAAATACTTAAGAATATACCAAACAAAACAAGTGAAAGATCTTTACAAACAGAATTATGAAGTCTTAAGAAAAGAAATTGCATTGTGGTATATGCATACCATGGAATATTATGCAGCCTTAAAGAAAGATGGAGACTTTACCTATTTCATGTTTACATGGATGGAGCTGAAACATATTCTTCTTAGCAAAGTATCTCAAGAATGGAAGAAAAAGTATCCAATGTACTCAGTCCTACTATGAAACTAATCTCTAGCTTTCATATGAAGGCTATAACCCAATTATAGTACAAGAATATGGGGAAAAGGGCAAGGGGGAGGAGGAGTGAGGGGAGAAGGGAGGGTACTTGGTGGGATCATACCTATGGTGCATCTTAGAAGGGTACAGGTGAAACTTACTAAATGCAAAATATAAATGTCTTAACAAAATACCTAAGGAACTTACTAAATGCAGAATATAAATGTCTTAACAAAATACCTATGTTAGCCAGTTTGATGAAAATATTTCGGTTTGTATATGAAACCAGCACATTGTACCCCATGATTGCATTAATATACACAGCTATGATTTAATTAAAAAAAAAAAAGAAAAGAAATTGTAGAAGACACTAACAAATGGAAGAATATACCATGCTCTTGGTTGGGAAGAATCAATATTCTCAAAATGTCTATTCTACCTGAAGCAATTTACAGATTCAATGCAATCCCCATGAAAATACCAATGTTATATTTTGAAGAACTGGAAAAAATAGTACTTTTTTTTATATGGAACCAGAAAGAAACCCATATAGCTAAGGTGATTTTTAGTAATAGCCTTATTAAAACAAAGTCAGAGGCATCACCCTACCAGACTTCAGACTGAATTACAAGTCCACAGTAATCAAAACAACATTGTATTGGCACAAAAATAGAGGCATAGACATATGGAGCAGAATAGAAAACCAAGAAATGAAACCCATCTCTATCTGCTATCTGATATTTAACAAACAAAACCAAAGTGGGGGAAAGAATCCCTATTCAACAAATGGTGGTGGGAGAACTGGATAACCACACGTAAAAGACAGAAACTCGACCCATACATTTTACTACTTACACAAATTGACCCAAGATGGATAAGAGACTTAAATCTAAAACATGAAATGATAAAAATCTTAGAAGAAAGTATGGGGAAAACTCTTGATGATATTGGACTGGAGAAACATATTATGACCATGACTTCAGCGGCCATAACAACAAAAATTAACAAATGGGACTTAATTAAGCTGCACAGCTAAGGACACAAAAAGTAAAGCAAAAAGACAATCTTCAGAATGGGGAAAGATATTTTCAGTGTGTCAATCTAACAAAGAGTTGATAACTAGAATCTAAGGATAACTCAAATTAATAAACAAAAAAAGAGTAAACAATCCGATCTCCCACTGGGCAAGAGATATGAATAGAACCTCCTTTAAAGAAGACAGATGAATGGCTAATGAACATCTGAAAATATGCTCATCATCCTTGATCATCAGAGAAATGCAAATCAAAACCACCCTGAGATATCACCTAACCTCAGTGAGAACAGACCACATCACAAAGTGTCAAAGCTGCAGATGCTGGATGGATGTGGAGAGAAGGGAACATTTTTACACTGCTGGTAGAAATGCAAACTAATACAACCGTTTGGAAGGAAGAATGGGGAATCCTCAAAGAACTCAAATTAGACCTCCCATTTCATCCGACAATCCCATCACTAGGCATCTCCCCAGAAGAAAAATAATAAGAACATTTGCACTAGACTGTTTATCACAGCTCAATTTATAATCGCTAAAATGCAGAAACAATCTAAATGCCTACCAACCCAGCAATGGATTAACAAGCTGTGCTATATGTATACCATGAAATACTATTCAGCCATTAAAAGGTGGAGACTTTACATCTTTTGTACTACCCTGGATCAAGTTGGAACAAATTCTTCTTTGTAAAGCATCACAAGAGTGAAGAAGAAAGACTCCAATGTACTCAATTCTAATATGAAGGCAGATGATTTAATACAAGGTGGGGCTTAGGAGAAAGAGCAAGTGGGGAGAGGGGAGGAGGGAAAGGGATGGGGGTCACGGTGTATGGCACACCTCTGAGGGGTAGGACACAATAAGAAGAAGAACTTAATCTAACAAATGCAATCAGTGTAACCTAATTCTTTGTACCCTCAATGAATACCAAACAATAAAAATAAAATAAAAAGAATTGAATTAAATTAGTTAAAATAATTAAACAAAGTAATATCTAGTACATAGCAAGAATTCAATAAATTTTAGCTATAATTGATATTATTGTTAGTTAACATTTGTTGAATTCATTATATACTAATCACTCTTAGGCTCAGGAAATACAAATAAAGTAAAACTAAGCCTCTGGCCTGAAGAAACACTCATTTTTAAAGGAAAAAAAATTACTACTTAATAATTCACCATGATACATATCATACCAGAGATTTGCAAATAAAAACACAGGAAACAAGTGCCTAAAAGAGGTTGGGGAGCAAGGAAGGATGACAAAAAAGAAATCACAAAGATAATAATGATTATGACAAGTCTCAATAAATGAAAGAATGAGTAGCAATAGATAAGGACTAAATGGAAAAAAGTTCTCTAGATGGAATAAGTGTCACATACAAAGGCATGGGTATTTAAGAACAATCTCAGAATTGCAAATAGTTTGGTGGTAGATGGAGTAGAGGATATGGTGGAGAAAAAAACAAAGGACAAGGCTGGAAAATAAAAAGAAACAGATTTGACATGCTGTTTTAGGCAAAAGAATTATATCATAAGGACCAATTCTAAAGAAAAGAAGCAAAATATTCAAAAGCAAAGTTGAATCTGTAAATTACACTAAGTTATTGAAGACTCTTAAATGCCAGTTCAAGTCCTTAGAATTTCAGCCTATGGGCTGTTGAAAAGCATTCTAACATCTAAAATAGGGGGAGAAACACTAAAATTCTATTTTATGTAGATTAAACAGGTTTATGTCCAAAATGAGAACTGGATTGAAGTTTAAAACAAGGAATATCTGAGAATACCATAATAAGGTCCCAAACCTGGATTTTGACAGTGGGATTGAAGATACTACATACAAACCCAAGAGATTCCTAAATAGATCTGATAGAGAAAATAAATAAGAAAAACAGTCAAAATCGCCTGAGGAAGTAAACTTTATGAGGGATATGTGATGGTAAAATATCTTTTTTTTTTTTGAGACAGAGCCTCAAGCTGTCACCCTGGATAGAGTGCCATGGCATCACAGCTCACAGCAACCTCCAATTCCTGGGCTCAAGCGAGTCTCTTGCCTCTGCCTCCCAAGTAGCTGGGACTACAGGCCCCAACCACAACGCCCGGCCATTTTTTGGTTGCAGCCGTCATTATTGTTTGGCAGGCCTGAGCTGGATTCAAACCAGCCAGCTCAGGTGTATGTGGCTGGCGCCTTAGCCCATTGAGCCACAGGCGCTGAGCCAATGGTAAAATATATTGAGTGTAGACCATTTATTTAAGAGGGGAAAAAAAAGATAAATGTTAAGAAGCCTGTCAAAATGTTGGTCTTGAGCACATTTATTCATCTATTCATTCACTTACTCATTTAACAATATTTATTGGTACTTATTATGACAGAGTAATATGAATAAGCACTAGAGATAGAAATATGGTATAAATATAGATCATGTCCTTACGAACTTAGAGTTTAATAGGAGAGATATGAAATGTACCCAAGTAACTGTTAAGACAAAGTAGTAATTACACATTTAATGGAAGAAGGATTTCTATGTAACAAAAAATTACTTCCAACTGGGGAAACCAGAAAGGGAAAATCAGAAAGTCATTGTGGAGAAGTTAGGATGTGAGCTAGGCTTTGAAGCCAAGGTAAGCTCCTTAAATGCAGGGTGAACATAAGTTCCAGTTTATCCAACATGGTTCCAGTTATACCTTTTGTCAAGCATAATTAATATCACCCCACCTTAACCCATTAAATATCTCAGTTTAAATGAATTATGTTGGTACTCTAGTCATGGTGAAGAGGCACTAGGCTATTCTCATAACCAATGTCAATAATAGGCTCCACAGTGAAGTCAAAGGCTGTTAATACTATGTAACTTCATGCCTACACATACAGCTAGAGAAGTAATGCTGCTGTTTTCCTTGCATCATCTATGCAATGATATCACAAAGGAAAAAGAGAATAATATTCAAGAACAGGGACCAAGATGCAAGCTGACTCCAAACCATGTTAACACTTACTTAACTACCCTACTTTGAGAAAGCATATCATGGAGCCAGTGTTCTACAGAAATAGCATACTTCAGGAAACACAGAATCTTATTATCAATTGGCAACATTGTTATAAAGAGAAAAACAAATAATGAATAAAGTATTGACCATTATTAAGGTATTTCCAAATATTATAGAAACAGGATAATTCTGTGTTACCTACTGGGTAATTTGAAAGTATGTAGTATAATTGTAAATATAGCTAAGGTATGTCTCTTTATAATTTCTCAGCTTTTTCAAATAGATATTTAAGCAATTTTTAAAAATAAATGATTTTACACAAGCTATAGAGTATCCATGGCCCTAAACTCTACATTTCGAACTCTGAAATAGCTTTAAAAATTCTGACCAGGGGACAGCATAAGCAACAGAACAAATAGTGTTCTTC
Source organism: Arctocebus calabarensis (assembly GCA_963573935.1). Taxonomy (NCBI): domain Eukaryota; kingdom Metazoa; phylum Chordata; class Mammalia; order Primates; family Lorisidae; genus Arctocebus; species Arctocebus calabarensis. Next base: position 967 of record CAUYON010174034.1, on the reverse strand, counting down.
TTTCTTATTGCAGGGATTATTGTGCAATTCATCTCTATAAGTGTAAATCCCAGGAACCACCATGGCTGCAAATAATCTAGTGGTTTTCAAAGTTTTCTTTTGAAAGCTCTGAAGAATAATATTGATAATAGAATCCCTAATGTCTTTTTTTTTCTAATCCACACCACTCAAGATTCAAGAGCTAAGCCAGAAAGCATCAAATGATTCATTCAACATTGTTCAAGGAGAAACATTGATTAATTCTGCCACTGATGAGAAACACTAAAATTTTTATAAAAGGTAAAACAAGATATGACCAGCAGCATGTCTGCTATAAGATGCTGTTACACCAACTACCATAAGCAGTTCAATATAAAACAAATTCATATTCCTGACTTCTCAAAAGGAAAAAGATGCTCACAGATTCATAATGCATGAAAGAAAATGATGTTAACAAATAATGAATATAAGCTATAAAGCTGGGTCCCAATAATCTACAAGCCTATAAAAATCAAACACATTTTTATATACCTTCATTATTTCTTGTTTGGAGCCAGTGGTAGATAACTCTGGTGTTAATTGTACAAGGGATAGAAGATACTCTTTTATCATTTTAAGGTCTTACTAAGTCAATAAAGGTACATTTAGTTATGATTGAAATTTTCATCTGTCTTTAAAAATAGAAAATACAGGAGGAGCTAAGATGGCGGTTTGTAGCCAGCTTTTTGCAGACGCTCCTGTCCAGAAGGAGAGTTAAAGGACAGAAATTTAGCAAGAAAGCCAATGGTTTGGAGCTGAGCCAAGAGACAAGGTCGAGGAATGCACATCAACCCTATTGGAGCAACCTGCGACCCCAAGGATACAAATAAAAGGTACAGAGCACATCACCAAGCGGATGGGAGTCCCCTCCCCCAAGAGAACAGCTCGCAGTATACGCCATACCTCCATACAAACAAGTGAGCAGAGTTCAGATGTCCTCCCACTCTAC
>CAUYON010174030.1:0-10574 GCA_963573935.1 Arctocebus calabarensis | reverse complement strand
CTTGGGAGGCAGAGGCAGGAGACTCGCTTGAGCCCAGGAATTGGAGGTTGCTGTGAGCTGTAATGCCAAGACACTCTACCCAGGGTGACAGCTTAAGGCTCTGTCTCAAAAAAAAAAAAAAAGAAAAGAAAACATAGGTGTCAATCTTTGTGACCTTAGATTAGGCAATGGTTTCTTAAATATGACACCATAAAAGTATGCACAAACAAAAAAATAAAAAGTAAATCATCAAAATTAAAAGCATTTGTACATCAAGGGACACTATCAAGAAAATGAAATGAGAGAAAATATTTACATATCATTATCTAATAAAGACCTAGTATTCAGTATACATAGTTTGTTCATATAATAATCATGTTTTAAGTGTAAAATTCTGAATTTTTTAGTACATTTACAGAGTTAGCAATTATAATTACAATGTAACTTTAAAGTAGTTTTATCCTTTAAAAGAAAGATGGATTCTGTTTGCATTCACTCTACTTTATTATACCAGACCTAGACAACAGTTGGTCAGTTTTATATATCTATAGGTTAGCCTATTGTGGAAATTTCTAATGAGTGCAATAATAAATTATGTGGTCTTTTGGATATGGTTTCTTTTACTTAGCTTAGTGATTTTGGATTTCATTTTCTTTTTTTTTGAGACAGAGCCTCAAGCTGTCAACCTGGATAGAGTGCTGTGGCATCACAGCTCACAGCAACCTCCAATTCCTGAGGTTGAGCCACAGGCGCTGAGCCTGGATTTCATTTTCATTGAAGCATGAATCATCATTTCATTCCCTTAGTATTCCTTATATGGGTATATTGTAAAAAATCATATAGAATTTTTCTCTTAACTATTTGGTAGATATTAGCATTATATCTACTTTTGGTTATTATAAATATTGCTGCTATAAGTTTTCACACAAGAATCTTTGTATGACTATATAAGTTTTTTTTTTGTTTGTTTGTTTGTTTTGGGGGGGTTTTCTGCAGTTTTTGGCCGGGTCTGGGTTTGAACCTGCCACCTCCAGCGTATGAGGCTGGCGCCCTATTCCTTTGAGGCACGGATGCTGCCCAACTATATAATTTTTTTTTTTTTTTTGTGCACATACCTTATACTGGAATTTCTGGGCTATATGGCGATTTTATGTGTTAAATTTTGAAAAATAGCTCAGTTTTTTTCCATATGAAAGAAAAAATTAAATTCAAGAAGGGTTGTGCAGTGTGGCTAATCCTTGTAATCCTAGTCCTCTGGGAAGCCGAGGCAGTAGGATCACCTGAGCTCAGGAGTTGGAGACCAACCTAAGCAAGAGCAAGAGCTACTAAAAATAGAAAAATTAGTCAGATGTGGTAGCACCAGCCTATAGTCCCAGCTACTTGGGAATTTGAGGCAGGAGGATTGATTAAGCCCAGGACTTTGAGGGTACTATGAGCTAGGCTGATATAATAGCACCCTAGCCTGGGACAACAAAGTAAGAAACTTTTTTTCTTCAAGATTACCTAGATAAAAAGAATTTTTTAAAGAATTAGCCAGATTTGGCTCAGCAGCTAGGGTGCCAGCCACATACACCAGGGTTTATGGTTTCAAACCCAGCCCAGGCCAGCTAAACAATGATGACAACTTCAACAAAAAATAGCCGGGTGTTGTGGCAGGCACCTGTGGTCCCAGCTATTTGGGAGGTTGAGGCAAGAGAATCGCTTGAGCGGGTGGCGCCTGTGACTCAAGGAGTAGGGCATCAGCCACAAATACCGGAGGTGGCAGGTTCTTACCTGGCCCTGGCCAAAAACTGCAACAACAACAACAAAAAAAGAGAGAATCGCTTGAGCTCAGGAGTTTGAGGTTGCTGTGAGCTGAGACACCATGGCACTCTACCAAGGGCGACATAGTGAGACTCTGTCTCAAAAAAAAAAAAAATTAGCCACATTTAGTGGTGTGTAGTTAATAGTCCCAGCTACACAGGAGGCTGAGAAGGGAGTATTGCTTGAGCCCAAGAGTTCCAGTCTGTAGTGAGCTATGCTCACAGTACTGTACACCTGGACAACAGAGTGAGACGCCATCTCTCAAAAAAAAAAAAAAAAAGGAAAAACAGAAAATAACAACTTTTGACAAGGATGTGGAGAAATTGGAACCTTTATATGTTGCTATAGGAATGTAAAATGGTGTAACCATTATGGGAACAGTTTTGTATTTCTTCAAAAGTTTAAACATAAAGTTACCATATGACCCAGCAGTTCTCCTAGGTATGAACCCAAGAGAACTGAAAACATGTTCTGACAGAAATTTCTACATGAATGTTTAGAGCAACATTATTTATAATAGGCAGAAAGTAGAAACCATCCAAAAGTGTATCACCTGATGAATGAGTAAACAAAATGGAGCATATTTCTACATGGAATACTAGGAGTGAAGCCCTGATACATGCTGCATTGTGGACTGACTTTGAAAACATTATGCTTGGGTGGCGCCTGTGGCTCATTGAGTAGGGTACTGGCCCCATATACCGAAGGTGGCAGATTCAAACCCGGCCTCAGCCAAACTGCAAAAACAGAAAACTAGCTGGGTGTTGTGGCAAGCACCTGTAGTCCCAGCTACTCGGGAGGCTGAGGCAAGAGAATCGCCTAAGCCCAGGAGTTGGAGGTTGCTGTGAGCTGTGATGCCACAGCTCTCTACAGAGGACGATAAAGTGAGACTCTGTCTCTACAAAAAAAAAAAAAAAAGAAAAGAAAGCATTATGCTTACTGAAAGAAGCCCTTTGGGTGGCACCCATAGCTTAGTGGGTAGGGTGCCAACCACATACACCGAGACTGGAGGGTTTGAACCCAGCCCCAGCCAGTTAAAACAACAATGACAAGGCTCAGCACCCATAGCACAGTGGTTACTGTGCCACCCACATACACCAAGGCAGGGGGGTTCAAACCCAGCCTGGGCCAGGTAAACAACAATGACAATTGGAACAGAAAATAGCCAGACGTTGTGGCAGGTGCCTGTAGTCCTAGCTACTTGAGAGCTTGAGGCAAGAGAATCGCTTCAGCCCAAGAGTTTGAAGTTGCTGTGAGCTGTGATGCATTCTATCCAGGGTGACAGCTTGAGACTCAGTCTCAAAAAAAAAAAAAAGACAACTGCAACAACAAAAAAAATAGCCAGTCATTGTGGTGGGCACTGAAGCCTAAGAATTTGAGGTTGCTATGAGCGATGACACCACAGTACTCCACCCTGGGCGACAGCTTAAGACTCTGTCTCAAAAGAGAAAAAAAAAGGAAGAAGCCCCATACAGAGACCACAAATTGTATGAGTGCATTTATATGAAATGTCCAGAATAGACAAATCTGTAGTGATGAAAAATAGATTAGTGGTTGCAAGGGGTAGGAAGAGGGGTGAATGGGGAGTGATTGCTAACTGGTATGAAGTTTCTTTTTGGTGAGATGAAGATGTTCTGGAATTAGGCAGTGGTGATGATTGTACGATCTTATGATTATACAAAAAAACCTTATACTTTAAATTAGTGAGTTAATATCTCAGTTTTTTAAACTTCATCTGACAAAAAAAGGAATAGGAAAAATTATTTAAAGAATCACAAAAAGGGATTTGCCCTCTAGAGGCTACTGTAATTATATATAGCAGAGTAATACTAGCATAGGCAGAGCTCAAAAAATCAATAGTATGGAATAAAAAATCTAAAAGTAAACACACATATCTATGGGAATATAATGTGTGATAAAATCTGTTAGGAAAGGTAGACTCTTAAGTGGGGCTAGCACTGTCATTCTAGCCATTTAGAAAAAATGCCAAAACTTGCCAAAATTAGGAATAGTGTTCTTTGAACTAGACCTTTTAACTATAAGGAGACAGGATACCAAGAAAGATTACTCAGATAGTTTTTAATCAACCCTTTATTCTCCATCCACTACAACCTCAGAGCACATTCGCATATTACTCTAGACCCCTGCCAAAGGCAGCATTTCTTTGAAAGTCCAGAGGATTCTGGACCTCTAAACTGGAGAAGCTCAATTACTCGGGCAATTGACCCTCAACTCAAATCAGCCTTCGTGGGCATCGCTGTGGCACTATTTCAGAGATATTTTGATGTCTGTCAGCTCCCCAGAGCAGAAACAGAATATCTTAGTGACATTCTGTTGTAATTCAAACCTCATTTGTATCCCTAGGGGGCAAAATTTTCTCCAGTATGTGTTAAAAATAAGCAGAAAGTTAGCACTATTTTTAGACTGAAACTTGTAAACCTGTATTCTCCCTTTTGTTACATGTGGATTTACTTCTGAGATTGGTATAATGTCCTTAATAATAAAAACCATAGTTTAATTAATCTTTCTTTCATGAGAAAGAGAAAAAAAACAGTTACATGGTGATCTTCCCAGAGGTACCCCATAATAGGAAGAAGCTTAAAACCTGTAAACAAAAACAAGTTCCAGCTGGAGCAAAATTAAAATGTAAATAATAAAACTACAAAGGACTAATATAAAAGTATAGGCAAAACTTCGTTAATACTGGTGGGAAAAAGCTATTATTTTTACTGTTTTTATTGAATACGAAAAGCAAGATACAAAAACATATGGGTTAACTATAGTCCAGAAAGTAAAAGGGAAGAGGGGAGAGAGAGGGGAGGGGAAGGGGGATATAGGAGGAGGGAGGGTATTTGGGGGGACCTCACCTAATGTGCATGATGTAATGGTACATTTCAAAACTATTAAGAAATAAGTATAGGCTCGGTGCCTGTGGCTCAAGGGGCTAGGGCGCCAGCCACGTACACCTGAGCTCGCGGGTTCAAATCCAGCCCAGACCCGCCGAACAACAATGGCGGCTGCAACCAAAAAATGGCCAGGCATTGTGGTGGGCGCCTGTAGTCCCAGCTACTTGGAAGGCAGAGGCAGAAGACTCGCTTGAGCCCAGGAATTGGAGGTTGCTGTGAGCTGTGATGCCATGGCACTCTACCCAGGGTGACAGCTTGAGGCTCTATCTCAAAAAAAAAAAAAGAAAAGTATAATTGTGATGGATGTGTTGCTTAGTTCAATGTAAACATTTCACATTGTATATCAAAGCAGTACCCTGAACCCCATAAATGCATCAATGTACAAAGTTATGATTTAATAAAAAATAATTAATAAAAAAACCAAATGTGTATATATTTGGTATATGTATACTTGATAAAATTAAAAGTTGTATCTTGAAACTTTTAAGTTTCACTGGTCTGTGTAATCTAGCTGTGATCACTTGGATGGATCTAGTACTTCTAGTACTTCTAGAAATGTACTAGAAGTTCCTTCCTGGCCTCTAATTTTGTGGTTTTGTAGTATAGAAACTTGATCATTGTCAATGTCAAACATAAATTTATTTTTTCTTTTATTTCTTTATGAATTTTTGCAGATGCTTTTGATAAAGAGTACAAGATTGCATATGATCGTCTCACACCTAGTCAAGTCAAGAGTACGCACAACTGTGATAGACCACCAAGTACAGGGGTGATGGAATGTCGAAAAACCTTTGGAGAACCTTATCTTTAAGATGTGTGTGTGTATACCTTCAATGTATATTGTATAGTCAGTGTACAAAATAACACTTTTAGACTCTACACTTTTTCCCCCAATTTTTGAAAACTCAATTTGTAAATGGTTCAGAAGGTTCAGATAGTGTATGTACAGAATGTTTTAAGAAGAGAATAGGAACAAGTGGAGGAAAAGCCATTTTGTTTCCCTTTTCTTTTCTTTCTTCTTTAACTCCCCTGTAATTTTTTTGTAATGAAGAACTCCCTAAACAAAATTAGTTGCCGTAAAGTAATACAAGTATTTTATGTTTTCTCTTGGAAGAAACAGATTTAAAAATCATGAGCAAAACCTACACAGAAATGTCACGTCAAAGTATCGCCTGTTTTCATAGACTATGAAATGAAGTTGTTATTATACATATTTTAAATTGTTTATAGTAAGTTGATATTTTTTTAATTTTTAAATATAATATAGCAAACTTAAAATGAATTTAAACTTATGAAGCAAGCAAGTGCTTGTTTTCCTTGTCTGCTGCTATTTGAAGTAATTAGTACAGCTGCAGATCTCTCTATATGTATATCTATATATATTTTTTATTACTTGGGAGAATGAATTTTAAAATGTCAGTGCTAGTGTCAATGTTGTCCTAGGACTGCATGTTAGTACCCCCAAGCCTGACTACAGGGAGTGAGTCATGGCAAGGGTAGCGTGGACCACCCAGACTTACTCATTGAGCCTTGGGAAAAGAGAGCTAGAGAAATTCACCATACTGCAATTCCAGAATTTTCTCTATTGCTAATAGATACATAGACTACACAGGAAAAATAGCTTACAAATCCAAACATCAATTTAAGTTTTAATATTCTACATGAAAACATAAATTGGGAAATACACAGACAATTGAGTATTACAAAATTTACCCATATTTTAATATCTAAAATACTGTGTATGATGCAAATTGTACTACAAAATATGTGAAATAAGACTTACATGGGTATTCTGTTAATACTATATATAAACATTCAAAATATTTTTTCAAAAGTAGAAAAATAACCCTCTAAAGCTATAGCCAGAATTTCCCATATTGAGGAACTTAGCTTTTTCTACAAACTTCAGAATCTGAAGTTGGTGGAATCTAAAATGCAGAAATATCCAGAAATTGGACAATAATTGAATGTTTAAACACCATGGGTATTAAATAGACCTTTAAAATGATACTTTTAGTTGCATTTTTTCTAATCTCACTTCTGATTTTTTTAAAAAATATCTTTTTCCTCTTAGAAGTATTTATAGATTTTGTGTGTGTGTACACATTTGTACACATTGTCATTAACGAAGGAATTCCCTAGATAACTTTAAAGAAGAAAAGAATGGATGTTACCAAACTAGGCATGTGAAGCTAGTATAGTACAGACAACACTTGGACTTGGAGATATCTTGGAGTTCTGAGACTCAGAATCAGTTCAGCTACAGAAAAACCACCTTTTGAGTTCACACCATTAATAAATAGCACCAATCTGAAATAGTTCACAGATTTCTACAATGGGAAATAATTATGAGAGTTTAAATATATAAATCTTCAGTTAGTTTGGGGCTGAACTTGCTTACTTGAAAAATCTGGTGCTACACACATATATCTGCCTCTCCTTTGTAAATATCCATCCAGTCTTATTCTTTACTCTTCACATCCAAGCTTCACAGTCCAATTGTTCTTTATGTTCCTTAAATCATATGAAAGTTGTCAACTGAGAGAAATATTTCATAGGAGAGGCTTTTGGCATTGGTGAAAAACATCCTTCCAAACAAGATTCGGAGGTTTTCTTTTATTTGTTGTTTTTGTTCCCGTATAAGATCAGCTCTCCCTATTGTTTACTTTTTCTGTAATATATGCAATATGTAGAAGTCATAGTTTATTGATTTCAAAAGCCTGACAGAAAAAGGGTGAAGTAAAGCCATTCTTTATGATTCAGACTAATTTAGAGAAGTAAATGTAATTTTATCTCCTCTCCCAACCCTTGAGTTTCTGCTTTTGGATAGAGTTATATTTCCCCTACTTTTAATCCTCAAGGAATATTTTTACAAAAATTCAGTCTTTAAAAATAAAACCTAACATATGAATAGACAGTGGTAAACCTGCTCAAAAGATAATTAAAATATGAACCATCCTTTAACTTTTCAATTTTCTCTCTGTTGGTAATACACATTTTGAAGACTCATAGCCAATCATCTTGGAGAAAAATAACCTTTTGCTACATTATCTCTTATTTTCTTACTCTTATTACTTTTGTTTATATGTTTAAATTGTTGAAAATAAACCATGGTCTGTGCTGATAAAGCTTGTTTACTACTTCCTACCATTACTTTTGGAATTTCACACATTTGTATTCTATATCAAATTTCAGATATTCAATTTTTTCCTCCTATTGCTGGATAGGGAATTATGGAGTTCTTCATTTTCTGATTTTTGCTTTTTCTTTCTTTCTTGTGGTTTTTGCTTTAAAACCCACCAGCATATTTTATTGTAAGGTTTTTTAGTATGCCTCTCCAGTTTTCTGTTTAGAGAAACGGTCCCTAAAAAATGTTAGTCAAGGCTCGGCTACTGTGGCTCAAGCGGCTAAGGCACCAGCCACGTACACCTGAGCTGGCAGGTTCAAATCCAGCCTGGGCCCGCCAAACAACAATGACGGCTGCAATCAAAAATGGTCGGGCGTTGTGGCGGGCGCCTGTGGTCCCAGCTACTTGGGAGGCAGAGGCAGGAGACTTGCTTGAGCCCAGGAATTGGAGGTTGCTGTGAGCTGTGATGCCACAGCACTCTATCCAGGTTGACAGCTTGAGGCTCTGTCTCAAAAAAAAAAAAAAAAAAGTTAGTCAACATTTTAATCAATAAGTACTTATTTTTATTTTATGCTTCTAATTATTATAATTACAAGCAATCAGCAAGTATTTGCAGAATCTACATAGAAGTCACATTTTGTTAACATTTCTCAACACAGATTGAGCATCTAAAATCTGAAACGCTCCAAAATCTGAAACTTGGAGCACTGGCATGATACTCAAAGGAAATGCTTATTGGAGAATTAGGGATTTGGATTTTTGTTTTTGGAATATTCAACCAGTTATGTATTCTTCACATATTCCAAAGTCCAAAAAAAACCCTGAAATCCAAAACACTCTGGTCCCAAGCATTTCAGATAAGGGATACTTAGCCTGTACTTGGTTAGTATGTGGTAAGAAAATACCTATTTGTTTGGTAATGTACAATAACCGAACTTTATTCTTATTTCTCTTACTGAAGTTAGAAAACTGCTTTTAGGCACTTTATCTCAAAGTGAAAAAGAAAGAGCAGGCTGCCTTTTTGGAGAAGGCCCTTGTCCTTTGTACTAGAGTTCACATGCTTTGCCTCTCACTGTTTGGATATAGACTAAGCATTGTTTCAGAACTTAATTCTCTAGTAGCTGCATAATGATTTACATTACTATCCTCAGGACTTCATGTCTTATCATACCCCCCACTACCTTCTCTGGCCTCAAAGTAAGCACATTTTCTGGCTTAATTATTTTTGTTTACAAAATTAGCAGTTCACAAATTGATAGAGAAATTTTTATCTCCAGTTACAAAAGTGTATGCATATGTTTCTGTATTCTGAGATGGTAATGCACTCTTCTGATAAGCTTACCATTGCCTTTCCATGGTAGCGGTTTATTTGGATGGCACCTTCCTTTTATATTTAAAGAGTTTCTTCTCAAATGTAGTACTGTGATAAACTATTTGAGTAACTGATGAATTTTTCTGTAAATGAAATCCTTTAGATTTTGCTTGCCTATCACAGTGAAGGGCCTCAAGAACGGCAGTGTGCGTGCCTTTAACTGCGCAAGCAAACCTGAGTCAGGGTGTCCAGCCAGGCTTCTGTGCGCCTCTCCCCAATCCTCTCAGGAACCCTCCCTGTGCACCTTAAATAGCAACCAGTCCTAGAACACATTGCTGGCTACACCTGCTGAGGGACTCACCCACAAAAAAAGGGTCAGAACCAACTCATTACACCCTCTGATAACTTAATCTCTAAATCAGTGTTTTTCAACCTTTTTTTAAAATCTTGAACCTATTGTTAAGCTTCCACAGCACACTTAAACAATATTTATCCAAAAAATAAAAAATAAAAACAAGAATGCTTACTGTCCTTTGAACTTCTTTTGAAAATAATTTCATTAATGGTCTTTAAAATTTTTTATAACACAACTAAGATCTCACCGCACACAAGTGTGTGTGCTGCAGCACATCAGTTGAAAATCCCTGCTCTAGGTGCAGCGCCTGTACACAGTGGTTACAGCACCAGCCACGTACACTGAGGCAGGCGGGTTCGACCTGGGCTCAGGCCAGCTAAACAACAATGACAACTACAGCAAAAAAATAGCTATGCATTGTGGCGGGCACCTGTAGTCCCTGCTACTTAGGAGGCTGAGGCAAGAGGATCGCTTAAGCCCAACAGTTGAAGGTTGCTGTGAGCTATGACGGCACTCTACCTAGGACGACATTGTGAGACACTGTCTCAAAAAAAAAAAAAAAAGACAATCCCTGCTCTAAATAAATGATAATTCTGATATTGACAGTGTTATCAAACTCCTGGTCTCAAGCAGTCCTCCTGCATTAGCCTTCTAAAGTACTAGGATTACACGTGGGAGCCACTGTGCCCAGCAATATATAGACAGTGTTATAAAAGACCAAAGACCAAGCCTATAATTTCTTTTCTTTTTTTTTTTTTTTGAGACAGAGTCTCACTATATCACCCTCAGTAGAGTGCTGTGCTGTCAAAGCTCACAGCAATCTCCAACTCTTAAGTGCCTCAGCCACCCAAGTAGCTGGGACTACAGGCACCCACCACAAGGCCCAGCTATATTTTGGTTGTAGTTGTCATTGTTGTTTAGCAGGCCCGGGCCGGGGTCGAACCTCCCACTCCCCACCTGGTTGATGTGGCTGGCACCTCCCTAACCACCCAGTTATGGGAGTGGAGCCCCACCTTTTAATATTTCATGCACATAACTCATTTATTTGTAATGTGCATTGTTTATTGTCTGATTCTTTCTGGTGGAATATAA
>CAUYON010174028.1:0-17541 GCA_963573935.1 Arctocebus calabarensis | reverse complement strand
AAAAAAAAAAAAAAAAAAAACAAATAAATATGAATTTTAGGGGTGGCGCCTGTGGCTCAGGGAGTAGGGTGCTGGCCCCATAAGCCGAGGGTGGCAGTAGCCCCAGCCCCAGCCCCGGCCAAACTACAACAAAATAAATAAATGGATAAATAAATAAATAAAAACATTTTTAAAAATATGAATTTTTTAATTATAATTTGAAATAATTAGTCTGTGGTCTCACAATGGGAATTAGAACTATGTATTCCACATTAAATATGCTTACACCTATTTCTGAAAAGAAGAAATATCTGATGTGAGTATGGTCTACAAAAGATAGTAAGTACTGTCAGTAAAAAGAGACTGGGGTACAGGCGAAACTTACTAAATGCAGAATACAAATGTCTTTATACAATAACTAAGAAAATGCCATGAAGGCTATGTTAAACAGTTTGATGAAAATATTTCAGATTGTATATGAAACCAGCACATTGTACTCCTTGAATTGCACTAATATACACAGCTATGAGTTAATAATTAAAAAAAAAAAAAAAAAAGGCTTGGCGCCTATGGCTCAATAGGCTAAAGCGCCAGCCACGTACACCTGAGTTGGCGGGTTCCAATCCAGCCCCTGCCTGCTGAACAACAATGATGACTGCAACCAAAAAAATGGCCGGGCATTGTGGTGGGCGCCTGTAGTCCCAGCTATTTGGGAGGTGGAGGCAAGAGACTCGCTTGAGCCCAGGAATTGGAGGTTGCTGTGAGCTGTGATGCCACAGCACTCTATCCAGGGTGACAGCTTCAGGCTCTGTCTCAAAAAAAAGATTGGGCGGACAAAACAGGCTGGTAAGAAATACAATAATAATAATAAAAAAAAAATACAATAATCAAGCTGGGCACGGTGACCTGCTTGACCTCAGGAGTTGAGACCAGCCCAAGCCAGAGCAAGACCTTGTATTGTGGCAGGCACCTATAGTCCCAGCTATTTGGGAGGTTGAGGCAAGAGAATCATATAAACCCAAGAGTTTGAGATTGGTGTGAGCTGTGACACCATGGCATACTACCAAGAATGACAAAGTGAGACTGCCTCAAAAAAAAAAAAAATAAAATAAAATAATAATAATAATCAACAGTACATACTACTGGATTTGAAGTGGAAGACTAATACAACCATTGCCAGGGGTAATCTGGAAATGTATCAAATCACAAGGTTCCTACTGCACTTCCAAGGATGGATTCAATACATTCACAAAGACCTAAAAAAAACCCATTATTTTAATACCGAAAGAGTCAAACCAACAGAAATGCTAATGAATTAAATTATGCAATGGAATATGATGCAGCAGTCACAAAGAATGAGGTGGGTCAACCTACACCAAGGTAGTAAGGTGCTACAATGTACTACAGTCTAAAAAGACCAGGTATAGACCAGCATTTGTAACATGCAAATTGTTTTGTAAATTTATTAGCTTAAACAGTATGCTTTACATGTATAATTACAAATACAGAAAAAACAGTATGACCAAATATGAGAAAGTATGTCAGTAAGGGTTTCCTCTGGGGAGCAGAATTGCTGGAAGCAGAGAACTTTCATTTTGTACTTTGCTCTCATAGGTTCATCTAAACATTAGCTAAGGCTCCGCAGCCCATACGACTTCTTGTCCCCTCCACATACTTTCTCCCCACCAATTCAGTCAGAGACATCCACTGTCACAGAAAAAATACAAAACAGAACACAGAGAATACCACCCAGTATCACCGCTTCTAAGCTTCATGTTTAGGGTTCTAAAACACACTAAAAATACCAAACCTTAAAAGCCAGTACTTCTGAGTTCCAAGAGATGAGTTTCTGGGTGTCAAAAGGCTTTAAGTTAAAAGGCTAATAGTTTCTGCAATAAGCCGAATGAAGAGCTAATCTACCTAACCACATTAGGCTTGCTAAGGAAAGAAAAGAAGGGAATTGAGTAAACAAGGGAATTTAGCCATAGTTATACTTAATTCAATTAGTTAAAAAATTTAAGTCTTTTATTTTTCTTAAACTTTCTAACCCTACTCCCAGATACTCAGTATTAATATTTCCAAACTTAAAATAACCATATTATCCATTAATTATCCTTACATTAGGATTATTATTTATACAACAGATCCTTTCTAATTTTGCTCACCTGGTATCTCTTACCCTTCTTACTGTAATGGAACCCAATTGTATTAAGGAAAGCTTTGTCCTTTGCAGTGTTGGTGAAGTTATCAATCAAGGGACCCTCTTCTCCTCAGCTAAAGAAAATGTACATGATCTAAGTTAGACCAAAGTGTCTTTGCCAGAAATGTAGATCTTGAGTATGGAGATAGGTGCAGCCAGTCAACTTTAACTGAACCTTCAAATGGATGTAGAGTAGTTCCCACTACCTAGATCCCTGGATCTTGGATTGTAAGAAAATGTGATATGAAAGTTAGTAGCTCCCAAGTTCAAGACAAGAAAAAAAAATCAGGAACTATTCTGGAGGGAAACTACCAGATGTTGGTGACTGCCATTCTACTACTCAATTCTACTACCTACTGGCTGAAAAACAGTAACAAAAAGGAATGGAAAAAGATCACTTTTCCTTCAGAGTAACCTCGTAGAAAAATTCCATGACCTTAATGCACCCTGAGGTCAGAATGATCCTGTAATGGTTCTCAACCTTCCTAATGCTGCGACCCTTTAATACAGTTCCTCATGTTGTGGTGACCCCCACACGTGAGGAGCGGTGTCTCGGTTCCTAAGACCATCGGAAATATGTGTTTTCCAATGGTCTTAGGTGACTCCTGTGAAAGGGGAAAGGGTCATTCAACCCCCCAAGGAAGTCGCAACCCACAGGTTGAGAACCGCTGATAGTCAAATTCCAGCCAGGAACACAGGCCACATATATACTAGCTAGCTCTGTCTCCAGCACAAATTACTTATTAACCTCTTTCGAGTACCTTGGTTTTCTCACCCACTTCTGGAGTAGGCATGCAGATTATAGATAAATAATGTAAAACATAAAACACCTACTACTACATTTGACAAATAGTAGGAAATCAATAAACGCAAGCTATTAGTTCTGCCCAAATATTTTGATCTTTGAAACTTCGTCAGGTTGCATTGTACTGCTCATATGATACTAATTTTAATCAAAAGACTAACAATATGATAGAAAAACATCTTACAAACATGGGCAATGAGCTCTTCTACAACTGTATACTGAGTGAAAATCCTATAGGTTTTTAACAGATACCTTAATTTGCAGTGCCTGGTCCACATAGAAACAAATTCCTGAAATGCACGGTCAATGACATTTTCCACAATGGACGTCACGTTCAAATCCCAACAATGATATACTTCAGCAAGTGGGAAAAATTATCCAATCAGTGAACTACAACTGGCTTGCAACTTCCTTACTAAGAAGATTTTTTGCCTTGTTTATGTTTTCCCAGAATTTTATACAATTCAAGCACATCTTTGGAAATACAAATCTATACAAATATCTTTAATCTAAACAGAAAGACTTTAAAAATTATCTGAAGGAGAATTAAGTTTAAAATTATTCACTATTCTTCAGAGAAAGTTTTCCAGTGGGGAAAGAATTGTCTTTTCAAGAAACGATGTTGGGGCCCAGTGCCGTGTGGCTCAGGCCTAAATCCTAGGACTCTAGGAGGTTGAGGTGGGAGGATTCTTTGAGTTCAGGAGTCTGAGACCAGCTTGAGCAAGAGAGAGACCTCATCTCTACTAAAAATAGAAAAACTAACTGGGCGGGGGTCGGGGGGTGGTAGTGCCTGTATTCCCAGCTCCTAGGGAGGCTGAGGCAGGAGGATTGCTTAACCCCAGGACTTTTAGATTATTGTGAGCTATGACAACACCATGGCACTCTAGCCAGGGTGGCAGAAAGATATCTTGTCTCAAACAAAGAAGAGAAATGATGTAGGGACAACTGGCTGTCCAAATGTGAAAGAATCAATTTGGACTCCTATCTTATACAGTACAAGAAAATTAACTCAAAATGGATCCTATTGTAACTGTAAGAGCTGAAACTACAAAACCCTTAAAATATGAGAGAAAGGCTCAGTGCCCATAGCATAGTGGTTATGGCGCCAGCCACATACACAGAGGGTGGCAGGTTTGAACCTGGCCCTGGGCCAGCTAGACAACTGCAACAACAACAAAAAATAGCCGGGCACTGTGGCAGGCGCCTGTAGTCCCGAGCTACTTGGGAGGCTGAGGCAAGAGAATCGCTTAAGCCCAAGAGTTTGAGGTTGCTGTAAGCTGTGATGCCACAGCACTCTACCAAGGGTGACATATTAAAACTATCTCAAAAAAAAAAAAAAACAACAAAAAACAAACGAAAGTATCAGAGTAAATCTTTGTGACCATGGGTTAAGGCACTAGTTTCTAGATATGACACCATAAGCTTAAGTGACAAAAGAAAAAATAGATTAACTAAAATAAACTACATCAGAGTTGTTTTTTTTTTGAGACACAGCCTCAAGCTATCACCCTGGATAGAGTGCTGTGGCATCACAGCTCACAGGAACCTCCAATTCCTGGCCTCAAGCCAGTCTCCTGCCTCTGCCTTCCAAGTAGCTGGGATTACAGGCGCCCGCCACAACGCCCAGCCATTTTTTGGTTGCAGCTATCATTGTTGTTTGGCGGGTCTGGGCTGGATTCGAACCTGCCAGCTCAGGTGTACGTGGCTGGCACCTTAGCCCGTTGAGCCACACGCACCGAGCCAACTACATCAGAATTAAAATAGTCTTCCCATGTAAAAGCCAGGGACTATTATCTAGCTCATTTCTAATACCAAGAACAATTGACATTTACTGAGTACCGTGTGCCAGATGTTGTCTTAGTATGTTACATATATATGTTAGGTCATTCCATCCTTACAACAGCCCTGTGAGGCTGGTGTTACTATCTCTATTGTATAACTCTTTAAGAAAAAAGGCACAGAGAGTAAGAAATATACCCAAGGTAACACAGTTAAGTGATGAACAGGAATTCAAATTCCTCCACTTTCATTTCCTACCAGTATGTAAGAGTGCTGAAAAATAATTTAATGGTTGATTTACATGTATATTTATTTATTTTGAGACAGTCTCACTTTGTCACCCTGGGTAGAATGCCATGGTGTCATAGCTCACAGCAACCTCAAACTCTTGGGCTCAAAGCAATTCTCTTGCCTCAGCCTCCTTGGTAGCTGGGACTACAAGTGCCCAGCACAATGACCAGCTATTGTTATTTTTAGAGACAGGGTCTTGCTCTTCTTCAGGTTGGTCTCGAACTGAGTTTAAGCAATCCACCTGCCTCGGCCTCCCAGAATGCTAGGATTACAGGCATGAGCCACCTCACCTGGCCTATATGTATATTTTAAATATAGACATCTTTCTCTCAGTGAGTCAAGAACTATTAGAGGAGATCTCTTTCTTATAATGTGGGATGCAGCTCCCACAAGCCTTGTTATAATGCAGGCATGTTACTAGTCTGATGCCAAAAACAAAAGCAGTATCATATCAACTGATGCCTTCTCCCCAAACACACATGTATATGTATTTCGGTTTTGGACAGTGAATAAAACCCTGCCCCTGCCCTTCATTATCATCATCTCTTTTTGTCTTTGGTTCCAGACCATTCGCTCCTATACTACTTAAAATACTACAGGAAAAAAGATGCCACACTAGGTATTGCTTTGCTCCCAGCACTCACCCTAGATTCAGTCTGAGACAGTCATCACTGTCCTCACCCTCAGGAAGGTGAGGTCATCTTCTGCCACAGCCTTTACCCCAGGCTGACCTAACACCCCCCAGGGGTATACTTAGATTGGCGTTCAAACTATTTCAACTCTGACCCACAGCAGGAAACATTTTTCACTGACAATATTTAAATATGTGCCTAAGCAAAACCAAAGATTAGCAAACATACTCTTGCTGTGTTGTATATGCGGCTATTTTTCTTTTTCTTCATACTGGTCACAACCCAATTGATTTCATGACCAACATATCAAAATCTGAAGCTGAACTAAAGAAATACTGACATAAATGAAATTATCTGCTTTTCCATAAATGAAAATATAATCTCACCCACTAGCCTTCAACAGCTGAACTAAACTAAAAAAAAAAAAAAAAGGAGATTGCTGTACCCTAAATGGAATATCCTAGTAAATCTCAGTCACCTCAGCAGCACCCTAACTCTCCTCTCAAGGGAAAATAGCCAAATAATAGTTTCACATGAAAAAAGTAATCATGTAGTTACCTAACAGGACTCTTACTCATTACCTCCAGAATCAATTTCCAAGATGTGAGAGTAGGGATCCTTGCCACTTCACGCAGATAATCAATGTGTAAGACATGCATAAAACATTATCTTTTAAAAAAATTATAGAAGGCTAGGTGCCCATAGTCCAGTGGTTAGGGTGCTGGCCACACACACCAGGGCTCGAGGGTTCAAACATGGCCAGGGCCTGCTAAACAACAATAACAAAAAAAGAACCAGGCATTGTGGTAGACTGAGGCAAGAGAAGTGCTTAAGCTCAAGAGTTTGAGGCTGCTGTGAGTTATGACGCCACAGTACTCTACTGAGGGTGACACAGATTGACTCAAAAAAAAAAAAAATTATAGGAGAAGAAAGGCAGAAATCCAAAATTCTAACTAAGTATTTCCTAACAACCAAGTTGCTTCTGTGTATTAAGAGCAGGAAGTTTAGTCCTCAGTGTATCTTTTCCCTACTTCTGGGACCTTACTGATAAGATGTGGTCATGCTGGTAAGGCAAGGGAAAGTAAGTGTCATAAACTGATAGTGAAATCCAGCACTGAAAGGTAATGGCAAACACAGAGTCTCCTTCTTAATGGGTAGTTAATTAATGTCCCTGGATAAATGAAGACAGTAATAAAGTGTCTGTATCCAGTCATGTCTAACTGTCTAAACTACAAAGACTTGGAAGAAGCTGACCAAACACACACAATTGTTGACAGCAATGCTGAGTTCACTGCCTAACTCACCATTTCTCTGTTCTGTTGCCACCTCAAAATAAAAAGTCATGTCCTAAGATAGAGATGATAAAGTGGGTATTAAGACATATGTATAATTGGAAGCAAGTTCCACATTCATTAATTATCTCTGCATGAGATGATCTGTATATCACATGAATAAAAACACCTATTTGCTAAATTTCATGAAATTTAGTTTCATAAATGTATAAAATTCATGAAACTAAAGTAAATCCATTTTATGATCTAATTAATTTTCAAAAGGACTACAAAAAGACAAATTACCCTCTTCCCCAAGAGGCCCAAGGTGATATGTAAAAATGGTTCACTATTCAAACTTACCCAGAAACCCCCACAAAATCATGAAAAGAGGTTCAAATCTTCATTTCACTTCAAGAACACCCAGGAAGCTGCCCACCCCTCAAGGGTGTGCACATAGGAAAGCCCCAAATATCTGACTGCATCCCTTCACAGAAGCAACACACCATTCTGAAGTCATAATGGGGAGCTGGCTGGCATGCCCATACCCAACAGTGGGCTGAAAATAGGGTCAGGACCAAAAATTGTGCTAGATTTTTGCTGTATATGCTTAAAAATGCTGAGAGGAATGCTGAACTTAAGGGTTCAGACAGATTCTTTCTGGTCCTCGGGCCATGTCCAGGTGAACAAGGCATCCAAGATGTAGACCTCGGGGTGACTCAGCCCACCCAGGAGCCCCCACCACAGTGAGATGACCCCCACTGAAAGAGAGGTTCTTATGAAATCAAAAAAGATTGCACAGAAGGAAAAGATATCCCTGAAGAAACTGAAGGAATGAAAAAGTGCAGAACAGACTCAGCATAAATGCAAATAACAGTAATTAAAAAAAAACTGCCAATTAAACATATATTAATTAAAAAACTGCAACAAAATCTTCAAAAAAAAAAATTTAAGCTACCAGTCTCCCATGTAGGGCACAAAGCAGAAACCTCAATGCTGGAAAAAACAGCACTACAGGGTTAATTAATGCAGGAGATCTGTTCACAGATTATGAAATCTTAGTAACAGACAAAGCATTTCTGACCTATGAAAAGCCATGAGATCATATAAAATTAACCATAGTAAAATGTCAGCTATTTTTAGAAAATAGAGCTAGTGGTAGTAACATAAAGCAGATTTTATTGAAGATGTGAAATTAAAATACTATGGTCAAAATGAATTTTAAAATAATCTTTGTTTTATACTATTGTTTTGCAATACAAAGAATTTCTGACACCAAATAAAGAATCAAATACCAGAATACAATGTACATTTTAAATGTAACAGGCTAATTATGCTGAAAACTATTATGACTTCCTTATTTACTTTGGGGAAACCATAAAGTGAGTTTACAATATGGAGTAATTCAAACATGGCTCATAAAGGAAGTCATATAAGAGACTTTTCTTGAAGTTCAATTTTTTTCTGGAATAAATGTCAACCAGTCAATTTTCAGAATAATCAATTTAAGAAAAATGAAAAAAAGGGCAACAATTAACATAGTTTTGAGGAGACTGAGGCCATGCCTACCAAAAGATTTACAAGTGTGCCGGGAGCTTTTCTGTTTTTCACAATTTACTATTATTAGTTTTTTCTGATGCTTAAAAAGTACCCTGTGTTTTTCACATCAAATTACACAAAATAGCCGTAAAAGACAAGGTAGTATGTTAATCAGCTGAAATACTTACTAAATGACAATATTAAGATCTGCTCATTTTCTGTCATTTTAAAATGTTCTAAAAGGGAGGGGGAGATTTTACTATCATTTACTTCGTGGTGTGAAAGCTACGTGGTAATTTGGCAACAGCCGAAATACAACGATACACAGACACTTGACTTCTCTGTGTAAGAGAAAGGAAACAGTTTACTGAAGGAAGAAAACTATTATTTTTTAGGTGCCAAGCAGCATGACTTCAGCTAGCCCTAAAGCAGATTAACTGGTTTTCACAGTTAAACAGCAAGCGGATTTTCACGCAGAAGATGGAGCCCGAACCTGACGCGCTCCGCAAGCCGCACCGATGTGCACGGAACGCCGGGCGCGCCGGGGCGGCGTGGAAGGGACCCGCGACCCGGGCGGCGTGGAAGAGAAGCCAGAGAGAGACCCGCTGAGACCGGAGAACCGCCCGGCCACACGCCAAACGCCGGGCATTACCTCTTTTATGTAACTCTCTCAGAGGAATGCTGTCTCCACCCCCGTCGTAAGGCAAGTAAGGATCGGAAGAAGCGTCCATGGTAAAAAAGGAGGAGGAAAAAGGCTTGCTAGCTTAGAAGGACGAAGGCGCCTGGGTCGGCCCCGCAGCAGCAGGCGCGGGCGAGGCCATGTTTGCCGAGCCCAGAGCGGGCCCTGCCCCCGCGGTGACGTCACGGGGAAATGGCGGCAGCCCGGTTGCTAGTGGCTACGATCCTGCAGAGCTCGGAGCGGGAACAGCCTCCTTAATCGCGTCCTGCTACGTCGGATGATGACTAAGCTCTAAGCACAACAGACAGAACTGGTTTGGGAATTTAAAGCACTTACAATATAGCTTCTGTAGCACTAGTGACAACTAAGGCAAAAGCATTATTTCCTTTTGGCTTTAGGATAAATGTAAAGGGGAATAAAAGCATTTAAGACAGAGAGATGTAAAAAGGAATTTTTGGACATAGACAATGTCCTTTTTTATTTCTAATGAAGAAAATGGGAGCAACACTCTAAAACCGGTGTGTGCTTTAATAATATAAATGTACTCATTTACCTATGAGCTGTCAGGTGAGTCATTAACTATAAAAGTCACAATATGCCAAAGGTTTCTCAAGAGACCTTAAGTCTATTAGTAATTGCCTAAAATCTACAGCGGGTTTTTACTGGAGATTAAAAAACAGAACAGCTGAAGACTTGAATAGTGTTTCATCTCACCAATCCCACTCCCCCCACCCCAGCCTCTTCCTTTCTTTTCTTTTCTTTTGACACAGAGCCTCAAGCTGTCACCCTGGATAGAGTGCTGTGGCATCACAGCTCACAGCAACCTCCAATTCCTGGGCTCAGGCGAGTCTCTTCCCTCCACCTCCCAAGTAGCTGGGACTACAGGCGCCCGCCCGCCACAACGCCCAGCCATTTTTTGGTTGCAGCCGTCATTGTTGTTTGGCGGCCCGGGCTGGAATCGAACCTGCCAGTTCAGGTGTACGTGGCTGGCGCCTTAGCCCGTTGAGCCACAGGCACCGAGCCTTCCTTTCTTTTCTTGGAACTAGCTATTAAGATACCACTGCTTTTGACAGAAAGAAAACTTACCAACTTACTAAGTAACTTACTATTTTGTGTAGACACTATGCAAAAGAGATAAATCTAAGAGTAAACTAAGCAGGAGATTTATCTCTCTTCATGTTTTTCCTATCTCACAAAGATTTTCTGCTCCCAGTGGCTCAGTGAGTAGGGCGCTGGCACCCCATATACCGAGGGTGGCGGTTCAAACCCGGCCCCAGCCAAACTGCAACAAAAAGCCAGGCATTGTGGCAGGCACCAGTAGTCCCTGCTATTCAGGAGGCTGAGGCAAGAGAATCACCTAAGCCCAAGAGTTGGAGGTTGCTGTGAGCTGTGACACTATAGCACTCGACTGAGGGCAAGAAAGTGAGACTCTGTCTCTAAAAAAAAAAAAAAAAAAGCATCTCAAGGGGAGATAATCCAATAGTTTGCTATATATCTTTATGATATTCAGAAATAAAGCAACCTGTTTCATTTAAAGCTGTCATTCCAAAAACCAACACCCCCTCACCCCTGCTCACTTAAGATCAGAGTTCAAAATTTTACAGCTACCTTCTGAGGTGATTCCTCTAGACCAGGGAGATCCTCCTCTCAAAATGCCTTCTAAAAGGTGCTGTTTGTTAGCAGCCATTGCGTAGAAACTAGGAGTTCTGTAACATTTGCTTTTGTTTTACTTTTTTAAAGTATCTGTGATGGCTATTTTCAAATTTATCATAGCTAAAATTATTACGGCCTTATCATATAGAATGCAAGTTCTGCACCTGTGTTTATGCTTTGTCTTCTGATAGATACAATTATTTTGAATGAACACTTCCTAACTTTGCCCATGATACAGCCTTTACTTTTTATTAAGAGGACTTCTGGTTGCTTCTATTCAGTCTTATGTTTACCTGGGCTGTGTTACTGCTTTAGCTAGCTGAATAATAAATGCTATTATAACATACGTGTGGTATAATGTAACTGTAAGATTCTTGCTTATATATATCAAACATTAGCAAATATATATGTACATGGATGGCTTTGTGAAATTCTACATAGACCACCTGTTCAACAACACTCTAAAATACATCTATGAATCCTCCCAGACCACCATAAATAATTAATGCCTAACCATAAAACAGTGGTACTCTTATGGAATTATGTCTCATAATTCAGGTAGGAGATACTGATGGATATTCTAATATACTCAAGCATTGTCCTAAAAATCATTGTTTAATACATTAGATAGTAACATTTCAAAATGTCACTCAGAAACTTATTTTATTATTAGTAATAGAGTATCTGCTGAGAAACCAATTAAGTTTTTCTCTTATAAATACTATCTCATTTAACTAAACAGGTTCTCTTCTTCACTTGCTGCTAAAAACCTTAGGGGCCAATGTGTAGTCTTTCCTTAGAAAGTACATCGGTAATATTTTTTATTGATCTCGTTTCTACATTTTATGTCAAGGTTTTTTCCCTATGCTTCATCTTTGTCAAATACTTATGTTAATTATTAAATTTTGTTTATTTTAATAAGCTACTTTATATCTGTTTGGGGGATATAAACAGAGGTGTTACACAGATGTTGTATTCTACTTCCTATGTATACATCTATATTCAGACTCACCTTAGATTTTTTTTTTTTTTAGACAGAGTCTCAAGCTGTCACCCTGAGTAGAGTGCTGTAGCGTCATAGCTTATAGCAACCTCCAATTCCTGGGCTTAAGTGATTCTTTGCCTCAGTCTCATAAGTAGCTGAGACTACAGGCGCCTGCCATGGCGCCCACCCCCACCCTGGCTATTTTTTTGGTTATAGTTATCATTGTTGTTTGGCAGGCCCAGGCTGGATTCAAACCTTCCAGCTCTGGTGGATGTGGCTGTTGCCTTAGCCGCTTGAGCTACAAGCACTGAGCCATCTTAGTAGATTCTTAGAATTAGTGCAGTGGTTCTCAACCTTCCTAATGCTGTGAACCTTTAATACAGTCCAAAGGGGTTGCAACCCAAAGGTTGAAAACCACTGTATTAGTGTATCATAAATACAGTAATAAATAAAAATTTACTTAAATAAAAATAAAAATTTATTAGTGTATAATAAAAACTTATTAGTTATTATAATAAATTACTATATTTATAAATTATTTATAACTTATATGTTATAATAGAAATTTATTAGTATATATTTATAAATTTATATAATTTTTTATTTATAATAAAAACATAAATACACTAATAAAAATTTATTTAAATAAAATTTTAAATATAATATATTTATATTATAAATAAACTTCAGTGATAGTTTTACCTAACCAGATCTAAAACCCTGGTGAATGTGGACACACTTCTTAAAGATAGATCAGTTTCAGGACACTGATGCCAAGCTTCCAGTCTGTAGGACCAAGGGCTGGGCCCCATTTTATGATAATATCCTCACTCAAGGCATGTCCTTGCCCTAAGACTCCCATAGTCACTCTGCTAGGCCTTTTCTCCTGAAATTTTTTGTATAGACAGAACTTATGAACACACCTGGGTGGTATACTCAGGAGGCATATGAGATGAATGAAATTTCAAACATTTTGAGTAACGCTCAATCTAACAACAGATACTTGAATGAAAATAATGGAAGCTCTTGTAATAGCTCAGAAAGTGAGTCTGAATATAGATGTATATATAGAAAGTAGAACACAACATCTGTGTAACACTTCTAAATGTCATTCCCAGTTATCAGAAGACCCAAGATTTTCAAAACAATGGGAACACTTTACGTTTGCATTTTAGAATTTTTGAAGTTTTTGGTTTTGTTTTTAAAAAAGTTATCTACAGGCAACGCCTATGGCTCATCGAGTAGGGCGCCAGCCCCATATACCGAAGGTGGCAGGTTCAAACCTGGCCTCAGCCAAACTGCAAAAACAGAAAAATACCCAGGCGTTGTGATGGGCATTGTTTCTCACTTCATCTACGGAGGGCGATAAAGTGAGACTCTATCTCTACCAAAAAGAAAAAAAAAGTAAGTGCAAAAAAGTTATCTACAGATACAAACTTGAAACACTTAGGAGAGAGCTTCTCTATCATTCCTCTCACATTTCCTTTTTAGTCTACATATGATCAGAAACCTAAGACACATTCTGTTACTGCTGACAAGTAAACATTTTAGATATGATAAAAAAAGATGTAACAGCCTAAATATTAAACTAACTAGCATGTTGCATATTATCAACATAATTGCTTAAACATGTGGCTGACTATAGTTTTCACCCCCATTAGTCAATCTCAGTAACTTCTCTTACTTCAATTGAAGACTGTACTACCTAAGAATAATTTTGTTTTTTTGAGACAGAGTCTCATTTTGTTGCCCTCAGTAGAGTGCCGTGGCATCACAGCTCACAGCAACCCCAAACTCTTGGGCTCAAGCGATTCTCTTGCCTCAGCCTCCCAAGTAGCTACAACTACAGGCACTTGTCACAACACCCAGCTATTTTTAGAGATGGGTCTCACTCTTGCTCAGGCTGGTCTCGAACCTGTGAGCTCAAGCAATCCACCTGCCACAGCCTCCCAAAGTGCTAGGATTACAGGCATGAGCTACAGGGCCTGGCCCTAAGAATAATTCTTAAGTTGTACAGATCACAGCCATGCATTTGATTGCCATCACTTGATGGCAGTGTGAAAAGACTGAAAGAGCTAGATTCTCCCATGTTTTTCTACTTCCCTCAATTAATTTTCTGCCTTACATAAAGGGCTACAAGCTATTTAAACACAGAAGAAAAATAGGTACATCATTAATTTTACTTGATGTTTCAAATTATGAATAAATGTGTTTTCCTGGTTTATAACTTTGTCATTAAACTTGGGGAAAAAAAAAAAAACATCCATGATCAAGACAGCAAATGACTAATAATGCAAACTTTTTTAAAAAATGAAAGAATATCCAATGGCAGCTAGAACCTGAGGTGCCAAGATTCTACAGAAGTGAAACAGGGAGAAGTAAAACCCTGTAGTCTCAAGCATTTTTGCTCTTCAGTCATTTGCTGGTTCATAAGCAGAGTTAGAAAGAGGCCCACCAGAAAGTGAAGACTGGGGGCTTTGGGTAGCCTCATAAGGTCAAGAGACAAAACCTGAAGCTCAGAACCACCAAGGCAATAGGTACTTCCAACAGGCCAAGATCTAGAGAAAAAGACACAGTTCATTAATGGCATGTTTATTCTAAAAATTTATGATTTCTAATTTCAGGAGCAAGAGGCTGTGAATGTCAGCAAGATGGACTGACTGGCTAAAAATCTACAATAAGCTCAGTTGTTCACAGTCTCAAAACACCAGGGAGGCAAAAACTGAATTCAATGCCTACCAAAAAGGAGGCTCTTGGTGAACATACTATGCTTTCTGCTGAAACTCTCAAGGACTATAAAAATAAAGTAATCCAAAAACAGACCAGAAAGTCTGAAACTATGCTGTTAAGTTCAGCCCTTGATGAGATCAAGGTGATTTGCTCCTATACTACACTATCTCTCTGCCAGAAAAAAAATTAAATGTACTCTGGTGAAGATAACAGCATCCAGAGAGCCTACAATTTTTGTATACAATATCCAGCAGTCAGTCAATTAAAAATTACAAACCTCTACCATGAGTCAGGGACAAAAGACCTAAAAACAAGCAATAGAAGCAGACCCACAGGTGATTCAGACATGGCATTCTCAAACATGGACTTTAAACAAGTGAATAATGTACTCAAAAAAGGCAGATAGTATAACTTCCTACAGTATAATAATCTATAAAACAACTGAAAGGAAATTCTACAGCTTGAAAGTAACTGAAATTCAAAACTCAATAGAAAGTAAGAATGAAATACCACTGCACACCTGCTAGAATGGCTAAAATCCAAAGCACCAACAATACCAGATACTGGCAAGAATGTGCAAAGGTAGCTCTCATTCATTGCCCTTGGTAATGAAAATGGTATAGACACCCTGGAAGATAACTTGGCAGTTTTTTACAAAACGAAACATTACTAACAAATATGCATACATGTTTATTAGTAGGACACACTAATCATGACTACAAACACTGTGTTGAAATATCAGACTTACCAACTACAGTGTCACCGTCTAACAAGTTGTCATCCTCAGAGGTCTGGAAATCCATAATGACACCTGCTCCATCTAGCAGCTCTTCATCGCTGCTTGCACTGGTTATACTGTTGTAGCTGTTTCTGTAGTAGCCTCTGTGAAACAGCTGCTCAGACTCCATTTAGCTATCTGATTACCTGGGAAAAGAAGGGGAGAGTGTTTTTTTAACATTTTTCTTTTCTTTTTTTTAGAGACAGTCTCATATTATTGCCCTCAGTCGAGTGCTGTGCTGTCACAGCTCACAGCAACCTCCAACTCCTAGGCTTAGGTGATTCTCTTCCCTCAGCCTCCCAAGTGGCTGGGACTACAGGTGCCCTCCACAATGGCCAGCTATTTTTTTGTTGCAGTTTGGCTGGGGCCAGGTTCAAATAGCCACTCTCGTATTTGGGGCTGGCACCCTACCCACTGAGCCACAGGCGCTACCCAGGTCTTAACATTTTCAAACATATAATTAATGAAAATCATCTAGTTTTATATAAAGAAAGCTGATCTCCATATTCAACAAAAAATTACACTCATTCACTTTAATGTTAGCTATCTCTATTATATTATTTTGGGGGTGATTTAATAATTTTATTCTCATACAGCTGTACAAATGAAGAATTTCTTCAGGCAATAGTATAAAACAATCTCTAAGATCAATTATTAAGTTTAAAAGTATAAAGTACAGAGAAATATTTATAGTTTGCTAATAGGGAGGGTAGCAAAGGAAGACATACAGTGCACAATTGTTCCTGTACACACAGACATATCAGGAGGGATTCCAAAGAAAGTTGGTTAAAGGGAAGACAATATGGCTTCTGTACAAGGTATAAAAGAGAGACTGTCCCTTTTGAATACTACTTGGTGCAAGTACTATCTCATTTAAAAAATAAATACTGTAATTAAAAAATATTTTTAAATATTTTCATTCTCCTTTCATCATTTTAAAATTTAAATCTTCAGATCCTATGGTCAAACATTGGCCAATGACACAATGATATTAAGAGTTCAATTTAAGTGTGATGACATTACTAATATCTTTAACTTGAAAGATACAATCATAAATAAAAGCAGTTAAACCCGTCAGCCTTGTAAAACAAGACTTACTAGATATGTCACAGTTAAGTACACACAGAAAATTAAAGATAAGTAGTAAAAGTAATGTACTAGGCTGAAGACTTGGGAGTGTTTTAAGACAATCTCTTGTCTTCAGTAAATGTTTTTTTGCACCCAGAAAAATAACCATAGAGCCTTAAATAATAAAAAAATTATTTACAAAACTTTTATAGCGTTTCTAGAAAAACAGAACATTAACATTAATAGCTACTTTTTTTTTTTTTTGGAGACAGAGTCTCACAGCTCACAGCAATCTCAAACTCTTGGGCTTAAACAATTCTCTCGCTTCGGCCTCCTAAGAAGGTGGGACTACAGGTGCCCGCCACAATGCCTAGCTATTTTGTTGTTGTTGTTGTCATTGTTGTTTAGCAGGCCTGGGTCAGGTTCAAACCTGTCAGCCCGGTGTACGTGGCCAGTGTCCTAATCACTGAGCTATGGGTGCCAAGCCAGTAGTAGCTACCTTTTTAACAGACTGGATATATAAACTTCATAACCTAAAGACAAAAAGGTAGAGTTCTGACAGCCCCTTGATGCACCCGGTATAAAGACTGATCAAACTAAGGAGACACCAAGGAAAGTGAAGAGCAGAGCAAAAAGTACAGATACAGACTTGAAGAAACATAGTTCAGTGGTTCAAATAACTCAGAGACAGCCTAACATAGAATCTTCTGAGGAAAATTCAGATGTAAAAACGTCAGAAAAGACAGATGACTAAGGTCACTGCTATTCCACAGGAATTAAATGTGGTCTCCTGATTACATCAGCACTCCATAGGGCTCAATTTAAAACAAGTCCTCAAAATCAACATAACTAGGCTTGGCGCCTGTGGCTCAAAGGTCTAAGGCGCCAGCCATGTACACCTGAGCTGGTGGGTTCGAATCCAGCCCGGTCCCGCCAAACAACAATGATGGCTGCAACAACAACAACAACAACAAAATCAACATAACTAATACTTACCACAATCGTTTGATTTTTTTTTTTTTTTTTTGAGACAGAGCCTCAAGCTGTCGCCCTGGGTAGAGTGTCGTGGCATTACAGCTCACAGCAACCTCCAATTCCTGGGCTCAAGCGAGTCTCCTGCCTCTGCCTCCCAAGTAGCTGGGACTACAGGTG
>CAUYON010174027.1:0-15675 GCA_963573935.1 Arctocebus calabarensis | reverse complement strand
CTGTCACCCTGGAGAGAGTGCCATGGCATCACAGCTCACAGCAACCTCCAATTCCTGGGCTCAAGCGAGTCTCTTGCCTCTGCCTCCCAAGTAGCTGGGACGACAGGCGCCCGTAACAATGCCTGGCCATTTTTTGGTTGCAGCCGTCATTGTTTGGCAGGCCCAGGCTGGATTCAAACCCACCAGCTCAGGTGTACATGGCTGGCATCTTAGCCCGTTGAGCCACAGGCGCAGAGCCTTTTTTTTTTTTTTTTGAGACAGAGCCTCAGGCTTTCACCCTGGGTAGAGTGCCGTGGCATCACCTTCACAGCAACCTCCAACTTCTAGGCTTAAGTGATTCTCATGCCTCCGCCTCCCAAGTAGCTGGAACTACAGGCGCCTGCCACAATGCCCAGCTATTTTTTGTTGCAGCCATCATTGTTTGGTGAGGCCCAGGCTGGATTCGAACCCACGAGCTCAGGTGTATGTGGCTGGCACCTTATTTGCTTGAGCCACAGGCACCCAGCCTAAATGGGATAATTTTGCTAATTCATCTAACGGTGCTTACTGGAACTTGGAAAACAGTAGGAACTTATTAAATATTAGTCTCTCCTGTATTCAACATTGAGACTCACCATTGATAGTCCTTTTCTTCTAAGGGTAATAATAGTTTTAGCTCTTGAATTTATTTAGGTCTCTGAACCATTTTGAGTAGTTTTTTACCCGGTATGAGGCAGAGGATCCAATTTCATTGTTTTGCTTGTGGGTATTCACTTGTCTTGGCACCATTTCTTTTTTTGTTGTTGTTGTTATTGTTGTTTGGCAGGCCTGGGCTGGGTTCGAATCGCCAGCTCCAGTGTATGTGACTGGATGGCACCATTTCTTGAAAAGACTATTCCTTTTCTGTTTAAATCAATTACCCATACTTTTAAAAGCTTTTTTTTTCTGGATTCTCAATTCTTTTCCATTGATCTGTATGTCCACCTTAGCTTTGTAGTTAAGTTTTGAGATCAGGAGATTTGAGTGTTCCAACTTTTTCTTTTTCAAGATTATTTTCATTATTCCTAGTCTCTTGCATTTTCATATGAGCTTCAGGATCAGCTTATTTCTGTAAAAAGGCAGCTGGAATTTTGATAGAGATTGCATTAAATCTATGGATCAGTTTAGGAAGTGTTGCCAGCAAAATATAGTTGATGAAGATTGTCTTTCAATTTATTCAATATTTAAGTCTTTAATTTCTCTCAACAATGTTTTAGACAGGTTTTCAATATGGAAGTCTTGTACTTTTGTTAAATTTATTCCTATGTATTTTATTCATTTTGATGCTGTTGTAAATTGGGTTGTTTTCTGAAATTCCTTTTCAAGTTGTTCATTACTAGAATATGGAAATGTAATTTATTTTTATATAAATATATGTTTGTATATTGTATCTTTCATCTTTTCTGAACTCCTTGATTAATTCTAGTTAGAATTTTCTGTATACATTATAGAAATTCATATATACATTCTATATATGCATTTTCATATTATCTGCAAATAGAGATTATTTTACTTTTTCCTTTCTAATCTAGATGCCTTTTGTAGTTTTTCCTTGTCTGATTGCTTTGGCTAAAACCTCTAACATAATGTAGTACATAAATGGTTGTCTATTGCCATTTTTATGAAACATTGATGAGGTATAAAATATTTTACATACCTCAATATTGGAGCATGAAGGCGTCATGAAATTCATATCATCTGTAGGACAATCGGAAGTGTTCTGATGTTGTATAAAGTACACATAACTTGGGCGGCGCCTGTGGCTCAAGGAGTAGGGCGCTGGCCACATGTGCTGGAGGTGGCTAGTTCAAACCTGGCCCCGGCCAAAAACTGCAACAACAGCAAAAAAATAAAATAAAAAATAAAGTGATGAGATAAGTTTGGAAAAAAAAAAACCACACACATAACTTTTTTCACATTAATTAAAGAATGGTCTCCTGACAGGCTTTTGAGGTTGCTATGAGTTATGCTGAGCCCATGGCACTCTAGCCTCGTGCAATATGGTTAGACTCTGTCTCAAAAAAAAAAAAAACCAATAAAAAAGTTTCCCAATTTCTTTATTTTTTTTCCCCTAGGTTTTCTCAAACAGTGATGAAGGCCTTATTAACAAAAAGTTACCCAAAGAACTTCTCTTAAGGTAAGTGTAGGTAAATGTTAGATGAAAAGTCCAGATTTGATTCAGTTATCTAGTTCCTAGACTATCTTCTTTCTCACTGTGAGTTCATAGTATAGAAAAACAGACAGAATTAGCCTAACTGACTTTTTGTTTTTGTTTTATAGAATGCTGTTCAGCTTGTTGTTAAATTTTACTTGGTCTAATCCAGAATGTACTAAGTATGTACATAGCATTGATCTGGATTCTTTTTGTAATGTGGTAAGTATTGTAATAATCTTCAGTAGGTGCCATTTTCGTTTCAGTAGATAATGATAATGAAGTCAATGATATGAGGAGAGATTGTTGCTAAGATTGTGAGTTCCTGAAGTCATAAAGCTTTTGATATTTTTTGACAAGTGGGTTTTAAAATTAGTCCAAAAATATACAGTTATGATATGTTCTTGGTGAACACTTAAAGTGCATTCTAATCCCCCAACGCTGAGCTGCTGTACTTTCTTTAGTATTCTGCTATCATCAGAAGAACTCTTGGCTGGGCACAGTGGCTCACGCCTGTAATACTAACTCTGGGAGGCCAAGGCAAGACGATCCCTTCAGCTCAGGAGTTTGACACCAGTTGGAGCAAGAGAGAGACCCCATTTCTACTAAAAATAGAAAAAAAATTAGCTGAGTATTGTGGCTGGCACTTGTAGTCCCAGCTACTCTGGAGGTCGAGGCATGAGGATGGTTTGAACCCAGGAGTCTGAGGTTGTTGCAAGCTAGGCTGATGTCACAGCCTGGGCAACAGAGACTCTGTCTCTAGTAAAATAGAAAGAAAGAAAGAAATCTAATTTTATTTATTTATTTGAGACAGAGTCTCGCTTTGTTTCTCTCAGTAGAGTGCAGTGGCATCATAGCTCACAGCACCCTTAAACTTTGGGCTTAAGCAATTCTCTTGCCTCACCCTCCCAAGTAGTTGGGGCTACAGGTGCCCATCACAATGTCTGGCTGTCTTTAAAGATGGGGGTGTCTCAAACTCTTGAGCTCAAGTGATCCACCTGCCTCGGCCTCCTAGAGTGCTAGTATATAGGCATGAGTCACTGTTCCTGACCAAAGAAAACTAATTTTAGTTTTGGATATTGTTATATTCTTTACAAAAAATTAACATATGTATACATGGTAATCTTCAAATGGCATTTCTCTAACTCGGTTTTATATACTACTGATATTCCACTAAATATACAAATAGAATCTGACTGGGTGAGATGGCTTATACCTGTAATCTCTGGCACTTCGGGAGGCCAAAGGAGGAGGAACTCTTGAGGCCAATAGTTTGAGACAAGCCTAAGCAACATAGCAAGACCTCATGTCCAACAAAAATAAAAAACAATTAGACAAATGTGGTCACACATATCTGTAGTCCTGCTACTCCGGAGGCTGAGGCAAGTGGATCACTTGAGCCCAGGAGTTCAAAGCTAATAAATATGCATAACAATAAGAGATTGACCAGATGACTCCATTCCTGGCTGTACCAAATCTCATGTTAACATTTGTGGAACATGTGTAAGTTTTGTTTAAATACTGAGAATAATTGTTTTCATCTCTTCATGAGTTCACCACAGTCATTTTGTCATTGCCAAAGATTACTTAGTTTTACTGTCATTAGCATGTTAGATATTTCTTTCAGTCAGAAATGGGATGATGTGGACTTAGCTTCCTTGTGGCAGTGATCACATTTCAGGGGCTTCAGAGGGTGTTTCATTAGCCATCAGTTGAAGTCCTCCTAGTCATTAATAAAAAAAACCAAACAGGATTGTATTGAAATATGAATTATATTTCATTCTAATAAAACAAATATTTGTTTAAAGAGAATATTCTTTGGCATTTTAGATGATTTAAAATAAGAAAGTGGTAATAAGAAAAGAATGTTTATTTATCATTTAAACCCACAAGCACAGCAAAGTGTTAGAACCCCCAAGACTGAGTAAGGGTGGGCAGGTTGTCACTATACAACTGCAGGGGACTACATCCACACAGAGTGGTTCCCCTAGAATTATGCGGTGCTTCCAACCTCAGTCTGAACACTTTTTTAGAACAGACATTGAGCTGTAATGTGAATTTGGTATTCTTACTTGGAGTTGTAACCAGCTTCAGGCAGAACCATATTGGTCATTAAACTCAAGTGTGATTAAACTCTGCCCTTCTCATGCTTACTGCTGCTGTCTGTGATTCAGGACTATTAACTTAATGTTTTTTTCCCCTTCTGGTAGGGTTGGCTTTTAATATTCAGCCATGGAACCGTTTCTGTCTGTTGATACTGAAAAAATAAAAGTAAGGAATTATATCACTTTCTGTGGTAGTGTGATTTCAGAGCTGCAGTCTTAGAAATTTTAGTTCTTGGCTCGGCGCCTGTAGCACAGTGGTTCCGGTGCCAGCCATATACACCAGGGGTGGCAGGTTTGAACCTGTCCCAGGCCAGCTAAACAATAATAGACAACTGCAACCAAAAAATAGCTAGGCGTTGTGGCGGGCGCCTGTAGTCCCAGCTACTTGGGAGGCTGAGGCAAGAGAATTGCTTAGGCCCAAGAGTTGGAGGTTGCTGTGAGCTGTGATGCCATGGCACTCTACCCAGGGTGACATAGCGAGACTGTGTCTCAAAAAAAAAAAAAAAAAAAATTCAGTTCTTATAAAGAAACATGATGGACATGTCTGTTAAGAATACCAGAGATTGTTATCCTTACTGAGAATTTTTCAATCATGCCATGAGGCTCATTCATAGATCATTTTTCAGAAAGAATTGCTATTTGAGAGCAAATGTTCATAACATGTCTCATCATAGATTTACATTCCCATTTCTGTTCTTATTTTGGAGTCTATAAGGGAAATTTAAATTTTAAAGTACTGCTACTTTAGATCTTCTGCGATTCATGAGTCTCAAAATTAACTCTACCCAATCATGTGTTTTAATTTTTAAATTTTTGCTGGCCTTTAAATCATTTGCCATTTTAGTTTTAGACTTTCCATTCCTAGTAATAGTATCTCTTCCCTTTCCTAGCTACTTTTTCTAAACAAAACATTGAAAGAAGCCTTTCAACTAGTTTACCTAACAGTCCTCTTCCCCAGTGGGTTATCTGCAACAATGAATGCGACAACCCTGGCTTATAAAGCTTGTCTTGGTGATTGTCTCAGCTTGCCTTTTTACTTCATACTGTGGACTTCTTTTTGGCGGTGCAGGTTATCATTCCTAATCTTGTTGAATTCCTGTTCACCTTAGTTTTACTTCATAGTAGATATGAATACTTTGACTTATGATAGATTTATTTGCTTTCAGTTCAGATAATTTTCTCT
This sequence comes from Arctocebus calabarensis, assembly GCA_963573935.1. Lineage (NCBI taxonomy): Eukaryota > Metazoa > Chordata > Mammalia > Primates > Lorisidae > Arctocebus > Arctocebus calabarensis. Next base: position 10,217 of record CAUYON010174027.1, on the reverse strand, counting down.
TCTGTTTGTGTTACTACTCTCTTAAATTCACGACTCGCTTCTGATACTGATCATATCAGGTGAAGTCTCAGCTTCCCCTTTGAAACCGTTAACAAGCTTAATCTGAAAAAATGTGCTGCTTTTCATCTCTTTAATATCACTTTGACTCCATTAAGAAAACTCTGTGTTCATCTGATCTTCCTTTTCCTACTGTTAAGAATACCCATTATTATTAATTCAGATTTCCTCTACTCTACCATTTTTAGTTTGTTACTGAACAAGTTTTTACAATTTTGCTCTTTTTTTAAATGCAGCATTCACTTATAAATTAAAGGTATGCAAGTTCTTTCTCTCCCTTTTGATCTCACACAGCTCAACAAACAGCTTAAATTTTATTCCACAGAGTCAGTTATATAGTATATATAACAGTGGGAATGCCAGTATGTGTTGCAACTCTTATCTGTTAGTGGGTTGGATCTTCCTGGTTTATATTTGTCCACATTGCTATTGTCCGTATTACTGTTGAAGCCAGACTTCCTGTTTATTGTGTGACTTCAGTTACTTAACTTTTTGGGCCTTAATTTCCCCCAGAAATTAAGGAATAGTAATAATTTTTACCTTTTTGGGTTGTTGCCAGTTCTTAGACTACATGGCACTTAGTGTTAAATAAATGTTAATCAGCTCTTATGGCTATCAATATCAATTTTGATGTCTGAATACTTAATAAATGCTATTTGACAATGTAGTTTTGATGCAAATAGCTCATAACTCAAGTAGTTCTGATGTGGCTCTTAACATGTATTACTGCTAAAAATATTTCCATAAAGCACCTGGTTATTAAGTCTGTGTAGGCCCAATGCTTCATTTCATCAAGCTGGACTAATTCAATCTCAATGGAAATTGAATACTCAATCTCAATGGAAATTGCAATATTTTATATTAAACTTAAAGCACCGTAAAACACCTGGTTATTAAGTCTGTGTAGGCCCAATGCTTCATTTCATCAAGCTGGACTAATTCAATCTCAATGGAAATTGCAATATTTTATATTAAACTTGCAATTACTAGGACTTAAGTAGATTGATAATATTGTGACAACTGATAATTATCTTGTATTATTTTAAAAAATGTCTTTCAGAAGGAACTATTCCTTTTTATTTTTCTTTTTTTGGCTGGGGCCGGGTTTGAACTCATCACCTCTGGTATATATTCCCCTTTTGAGAAACAACTCCCCTTATGTGAGTTGAATATTAACCTGAAACTCAGATTATAAAATTTGATATTTGACCTTATTTTAATTTTTATTATGAATGCTTTTATTTTTAAAATTTTATTTATTTTTTTATTATGACTGCTTTTAAATGTTGATGATGAAGTGAAAACATATGTAAATACCTCATAGGTGACAGTGAGTTGATACCTACGGTAAATAATTTAAGACATTTTAAAGCCGGGCTTGGTGGCTTACACCTGTAATCCTTGCACTATGGGAGGCCAAGTCAGAAGGATTTCGTGAAGGAGTTCGGAGACCAGTCTGAGCAAGAGTGAGATTCTGTTTCTACTAAAAAGATAGAAAAATTAGCCAGGTGTTGGGGCATGTGCTTCCTGGAGTCCCAGCTACTCAGGAGGCAGAGTCAGAAGGATCGCTTGAGCCCAGGCATTTGAAGTTGCTGTGAGCTAGGCAGCACTCTAGCCTGGGAGACAGTGTGAGGTTTTTTTTTTTATTGAGAAGACAGAGCTCTTGTTAATTACATATAATAATGAAGGAAGCTATTTGACTCATTACAAAAATTGCGATTGTATATGTAATTTAATTTCCTTTTTAAACTTGAGTACATGATAAAATTAAGTGTTCAGTGTTTGTTGGCTTGGTGAGAGATTTGATAGCCCCAAATGATGTAGCTGAGCCACATAATTCTGGGCATTATCAATAATTGCCCAGAAATAAGTTGAGTTTGCTAAGAGAAAGTATTATATAAAATGACTAGCACATAAATTTTCAAGTTTTTCTTTTCTAAAATTCGTAAGTTAATCCCTTAAGTGAACATAATTGTGGTTTTTATTGGAATTTCTATAGATACAGCCTAGTGCTTAGCTGTAATCATGGAACCTTGGCAAGCACTGCGGTAAAGAACTCATTTCTGTTGTGGGTGTCATTGAGTGGGTGTTTTTGCCTGGTGGTTGGTTGTAGCACTGCATGGCCTTTTTCAAGGACTGGTGCCTCTATCTCCTGCTATCTGTGATGCCTGCTGCCTTATATATATTCCAGGGCAGCCCAACAGGTCAGATGCTCTTGTGGGGGTACATACTGCAATTTCATGCGTAGTAGGCTTCTGTGTGGATTTTTCCATTTTGTTAAAGGGTTTTTTGTTCGTTTGGCTTTTTATTTTTTTTTTTAATTTTGCATGAGGCAATGTGGGACTGAATGAATGTGTGTATTGAAGTCAGATGCATAAGCTTAGAGGCCTTTCCTGTATATTATTATATACTATTTTAGGGTTGGCCCCTAAGTCCAAACCATGGCAGAAGCAAATTTTCCGTAGTCCATGTAGGGGTTATGCCTGTGTATGAAAACTCCGATGATGCCTTTAGATTGTTACATCTACCTTTAGTTGGCATGAAACACCAAAAACTCCACTGATAAGGATGGAAACTGGATACATTTTGCCCCAGAGCTCTGTCCATGGAAAGTTATGTTAGAGACCTATTAATTTAAAAACTGTGAATTCAGTAGTTACAAAAGAAGACTGGTAAGTGTGATTCTATGACTAGGAAAATATGGCAAAATACACCACACAAAAGATAAATTGCACCAAGATGAATGAAATAATTAGATACACAGTATAAGCAAAAGGGGTATTCTTCAATGTACAAATAAAAACCTCAAAAATTGTTAAGAATAAGGTGGATTAATTTTGTTAGAAAATAATTGGAAGAAGCTATGAGCAAAGGAAGAAATGCAAATCGCCCCAGAATGTATTTGGTATAAAAAGATGTTCAACCAGGCCTGTGTTTAAATACAAATCAGAATAGCAATGAGATATTACTCAAAAGTTTGGTAACACCAGGTTTTGGCAAGGAAGTAGAAAATAGTTTAGGTAGGAATATAAAATATTGTAGCCATTCTATACAGCCACTGGAAAAAAAGTTTTAAGTGCTAAATTAACATATTCATAAATTACATTTCTAGGAATTTACTAACATATATTTGAAAAGGCACACCGAGGCAAATATATAGGGATGATAATTGCAGCTTTCTTTTTTTTACTTCAGTTATACAAAATTGGATTACTCATAATTTTAGGTTAGTGATACTCTTCACTGATGTATGCACTGCCTTTTATTTATTTCATAATATAATGAATATGTATGCATATTGTCTCTTCCTTCTTCTCACTGTCAAGGTAATATTATTAAGATTTTTGTTTTTATGATTCCTCTTTTTTTTGGCTGGGGCTGGGTTTGAACCCACCACCTCCAGCATATGGGGCCGGCGCCCTACTCCTTTGAGCCACAGATGCTGACTATGTTTTTATGATTTCTTGCTTATAAAAAAAATTTTTCTTAAATATATTTTGAGTAAACAATATAACGTTTACTTCTAGTTTTTCATTAATTTTATTAAAAAGAAAGTATATGGTATCTCCTGAATAATAGTTTTTATTTAGGATTATGTTACAATAATATATCACTTTTATTTTTATTTATTTATTTATTTATTTTTGAGACAGAGCCTCAAGCTGTCACCCTGGAGAGAGTGCCGTGGCATCACAGCTCACAGCAGCCTCCAATTCCTGGGCTTAAGCTAGTCTCCTGCCTCTGCCTCCCAAGTAGCTGGGACTACAGGCGCCCGCCACAACGCCCGGCCATTTTTTGGTTGCAGCCGTCATTGTCGTTTGGCAGGCCCAGGCTGGATTCGAGCCCACTAGCTCAGGTGTACATGGCTGGCGCCTTAGCCCATTGAGCCACAGGTGCCGAGCCAATAATATATCACTTTTAAAAGTGATCCATTTTGCTCTATTTGGCTGTTGCTTATTCATTTTTATTGCTATATAATAGTCTTTTGTGTGAATATACCAAAATTTACTTATTGACTTTCTTTTTAAGGAGTACTTGCATTGTTTTAAGGAGTACTTGCATTGTTTCCAGTGTTTTATTAGTTAAGAACAGCGCTGCTATGAACATCCTTATAGAAGTCCCTTAGTATAAAAGTATAAAATTTTCTTTAAGAGTGGAATTGCTGGAAGTTATAAGCTGTACAGATATTTAACTTTATAAAGTAATTTTTTTTTTCTAAAGTGGTCTTACCAATTTACATTCAAAGAAATAGTAGGTAAAAGATTGAGTTTAATGACATCTTTTCTGGCACTTAGTGTTGTCATGTATCTTAATTAATGCCAAAGAAGTGTAGAATGACATTTCATTTTGTGCTTCTGTTTTGAGTTTCTCTGAATTCTAGTAAGTTGAGCCTCTGGTCATACTTTTGTTAAGTTATGTCTATTTCCCATTCTGTGAAACTCGTGTGGTTTCTTTTCTTTTTTGCCTTTTGAATTTTTTTTTATCTGTTTCTTACTGATTTGTAGGAGTTATGTTCTCAGTACAGTCTTTCAACTGATATTAATGTTCATCTAATATTTTCTCCCATCTTCTAACTCGTATTTTCATATTTTTTAAGGCATTTGTTAATGAACGGATATCTTTTTTGAAGTCAAATGTATCAGTCTTTGCTTTGCTATAAAACTTCTTTCTTATCCTGAGGACAGAGAAGTATTCACATATATGGTATTTTCTTTGCAAGGCTTAAAAATTTAGTTTTGATATTTCAGTTTTTAATCACTCTGGTATGAATCTTTATGTATGACATAAGATAGGAATCCATTTTTATTTTCTTTTCAGTGTAGATTCTCAATTTCTCCAGATTCTTTTGTGGAATGGTCCTTTTATTTCTCCCCAGAAATACTATACCCCTTCATCATATATGCATATAAGTCTATTTTTAGAGTTTTTATTCTTTTCCATTAGTTAATTTTCTGTATGCCAATGCCAAATGTTTAGGAAGACATCTGTATTTTTGAATTAATAGGGCCCATAAATTTCTTATACCATTTTTATCTGATTTTGGAATTAATACAAGCCTCATAGAATTGAGCTGAGGAATATTCACTTATTTTCTGTTCTCTGGAAGAATCTGTATGTCTTGGTTTAACTGTTTCTTCAAAGTCTGATAGAAAGGTAAACTTATATGGGGTTAGAATTTTCTTTGTAAAAAGTAACCACAAGTTCAATTTGTTTAATATGAATAGGATTTTTCTTTTTCTTTCTTTCTTTTTTTTTTTTTTTTTTTTTTTTTTTAGAGACAGAGTCTCACTTTATTGCCTTCGGTAAAGGGCCGTGGTATCACACAGCTCACAGCAACCTCCAGCTCCTGGGGTTAGGCAATTCTCTTGCCTCAGCCTACCGAGTAGCTGGAACTACAAGCGCCCGCCACAATGCCTGGCTATTTTTGTTGTTGTTGTTGTTGCAGTTTGCCCGGGGCTGGGTTTGAACCCGCCACCCTCGGCCTATGGGGCTGGTGCCCTACTCATTGAGCCATAGGTGCCGCCCTTCTTCTTGAGTCACTTCTGCTATTTTTATTTTTCTGGGAATTTATCTAATTACTTCTGTTTTAAAATTTGTCTTGATATTAGTTTAGTCTTGCCCATTAAAAAGTTAGAAATCTTTTAGTCTCTTTTATCTTTAGGTCCCCCGCTCATCTTTCTGTTCTATATTTTGCCTATTGAAGACCTTAGGTTATTTAACCTATAGAAGTTCCCAGTCTGGATGCTAATTGCCTCCTCATGGTGTAATTTCAACATATTTCTTGGAAAATTAATAGCTAGAGGCTTGATGCTATTCCTTTGTTAAAACTTTATATGGTGGTGTGTTATTTCATCAAGAGTCATATGAAGTTTGGTTTTCTCTTTTTTGAGAAATTAGTGTCTGTTAGATCATTAATTTATTGGGACTGCAAAGTGGTGATATTCCAATTCTTTTTTTCCCATTTATTAATTGAAATACTTTTGCAGAGGGTCATTTCTCTATTCTGAATACCTAGTGTTATAGTTTATGCAGGAAAGTCAGGAAAAAGGCTTGAATTCTTAATTTCTATGCTTTTATTTACCAATTTTAGAAATAATGAGCTATGTAAAAGGTATGATGAGAAACAAAATATTTAGTTAGGTTCAAATAATCTTCCCACAAGATACATATTAATTACAGGGGAAAATAGTAATTTTATAATGGGGCTCTCTGACAAACACTATGTTGACTAAATGATCAAAGATACACTAGCATCTCTAGTAATGAGACAGATGAATACCGTATGCCTCCTGATGTGATGTACTAACAAGAGAGCACAAATAGCTGGGCGTTGTGGCAGGCACCTGTAATCCCAGCTGCTCGGGAGGCTGAGGTAAGAGAATTGCCTAAGCTAAGGAGTTGGAGGTTGCTGTGAGCTGTGATGCAACGGCACTCTACTGAGGGCGATAAAGTGAGACTATGTCTCAAAAAAAAAAAAAAAGAAGAAGAGAGCCCAATATCATTTTTTGGGGATTCCTGACAAACATTAATAAGCTGAATATAATCATAAGGAAACATCAGACATATACCCATGGACATTCTACAAAGTAACTGGCATATATGCTTAAAAGGAAGATAAAGAGGAAGTTTTCTAGATTAAGGGGAACTAAAGAGAAACTGTGACAACAAATTCACAAGTCCTGGGCCAGATTTTTTTTTTCTTTAAGGGCCATTAATGGCACAATTGGCAGATTTTGAATGAGACCTATAGATTATAGTATTATATCAATATTAATTACCTTATTTTGATAATTATACTGCATTTTTAAAAGAGATATCCTGTCTTGGGGAAATAGTTACATATTTAGGAGTAAGTGGCCATTATATCTGCAACTTACTCTTTAACAATCTGAGAAAATTTTATATGTATGATATGTATAAAATATATATTAGTAAGAGAGAATAATTATGCAAATGCAGTACATGGTGTTGGGTGCATATATATTTACACTTCTTACATTCTGTTGATGAATTCATCTCTTCATTATATAAGGACCTACTTTGTCTCTTTTTTTAGTTTTTGACTTTTAAGTATATTTTATCTGATAGATGTATAACCCTTGTTCTCTCTTAATTTCCGTTTGGATGGAATATATTTTTCTATCCCTTCACTTTTAGCCTCTGTGTATCTTTGCAGATGAAGTGGGTCTTTTGTAGGTAGCATATAGTTGGATCTCTTAAAAGAATCCTTTCAGCCAGTCTGTCTTTTGATTGGATAATCCATTTACATTTAAAGTGATTATTGATAGACAAAGACTACTGCTATTTTTTTTTTTTTTTTTTTTTGTGTCATTGGCTAAAGCTGTGGTCAGAGTGCTGTGGCATCACAGCTTACGGCAACCTCCAATTCCTGGGCTTAAGCGAGTCTCCTGCCTCTGCCTCCCAAGTAGCTGGGACTACAGGCGCCCGCCACAACGCCTGGCCATTTTTTTTTGGTTGGAGCCGTCATTGTCTGGCAGGCCTAAGCTGGATTCAAACCCACCAGCTCAGGTGTACATGGCTGGCGCCTTAGCCGGTTGAGCCACAGGCGCCGAGCCGACTACTGCTATTTTGTTAATTGTTTTCTGGTAGTTTTATAGATCTTTTGTTCTTTTTTCCTTCATTTGCTGTTTTCCTTTGTGATTATATGATTTTCTATAGTGACATACTTTGATTCCTTTTGCATATATATTAATGTTGCTTTGTAGTTACCATGAAGCTTACATAGGACATCTTATAACAGGTTGTTTTAAGCTATTAATAACTTAGACTACATACAAAAGCTTTATACTGTTACTCCCTCATTTTATACTTTTGATGTCACAATTCACCTTTTTATTGCATATTTCTTAAAAATTATTGCAGCTATAATTTTAGTTTTGTCTTTTAATCCTCATCTTAAATATACGTGACTTATATACCATCATTATAGTACTAAAGTATCCTGAATTTGACCATATGCTTGTAGCAATGAGTTTCATAGTTTCATCTGTTTTTAATGTTACTAATTAGCATCCTTTTCTTTGACCTTTAAGAACTTTTCCCTAGTTTTTCTTTCTTTTTTTTTTTTTTGTAGAGACAGAGTCTCACGGTAGAGTGCTGTGGAGTCACAGCTCACAGCAACCTCCAGCTCTTGGGCGATTCTCTTGCCTCAGCCTCCCAAGTAGCTGGGACTACAGGCTCCTGCCGCAAAGCCTGGCTATCTTTTGATGCAGTTTGGCTGGGGCTGGGTTTGAACCTGCCACCCTCGGTATATGGGGCCGGTGCCCTACTCGCTGAGCCACAGGTGCTGCCCTCCTAGTTTTTCTTTTAAGGCAAATTGGTAGTGATGAATTCCCTAAGTTTTCTTTTCTTTTTTTTTTTGGTCAGGGAAAGTCTTTATCTCTTTTTAACTTCTGAAGAACTGATTTGCCAGGTAAAGTATTCTTGGTTGGCAACCTTTTAAACCTTTCAGTACTTTGAATATGCCATCCCACTCTTTCCTGGGTTGTAAGGTTTCTGCTGAAAGCCTTGTTGTATGTGATACACTTTTTCCTTACTGCTTTCAGAGTTCTTGTCTTTGATTTTTGACAATTTGCTTATACTGTTTCTTGGTATAGTCTTGTTTGCATTCGACCTGATTGGGAGACTTCTGAGTTTCTTGTTATATCTTTTTCCAGATTTGGGGAGTTTTCTGTCATTCTTTATGTAAGCTTTTTACCCCTTTCTCCTTCCCTGCTCCTTGTGGGATACCATAATGTGGATATTGATTTACTTGATGGTGGCCCATAATACTCATAGGCTTTCTTCACTATTTTGTTTTTGTTTTTCTGCCTGATTAATTTGAAATGACCTGTCTTTGTGCTTACTTATTCTCTGTTCTACTTGATCTGGTCTGTTGCGAAAGCTCTCTATGGAGTTTTTCAGTTAAGGCATTGTCTTCTTTTGCTGCAGAATTTCTGCTTTGTTCTTTTTTATGGTTTCCTTATGTTGAACTCATTTCGTGTATTGTTTCTCCAGTTTCATTTAGTTACTTGTATTTAAGACAACTATTTTAAATACTTTGTTAGGCGGTTTGTAAATTTTTTTGGGTCAGGATATCACTCTGTTGCTTGAGCTAGAATGCCGTGGTGTATTATAGCTCACTACAACCAGAACTTCTGGGCTCAGGTTGATCCTCTGGCCTCAGCCTCCTGAGTAATTGCAACTACAGACATGAGCGACTATGCTCAGCTAATGTTTTTTTTAAATTTTTTTTTGCAGAGATGGGTTCTTGCTATGTTGTTCAGGCTGGTCTTGAACTCCTGGACTAAAGCAGTCCTCCTTCCTTGGCTTCCCAAACAGTTGGGATTTACAGGCATGAGTCACGATGCCTGGCTCATATATCTCCATTTTTAGGGCTGGTGCTTTATTTTGTTTCTTTGGTGGTGCATCGTTTCCCTGATTTTTCATGATCCTGTGGCTGCAGCAAAAGTAGACAATGCCTTAACTTAAAAACTCCATATGCAGAGTATCTGTGCATTTGGAGAATTGGGAACTTATACTAGTTTTTGCAGAGTGGCTTAAGCAGGGAGATTCTGGGATGGCTATTTTACCTCCAGTTCCCATTTGTTAATGGTTGTACTAAATTTACATTGGCAGAGCTTTCAGCCACCATGCCTTCTCTCTTTTAATTCTCATTTAACTTATTTAATGTTCACTACCAGTTCTTATTCAATTTCTCTGTAGTCATTTTATTTTCTGATGCTTGTTTTCCAGAAGATTCCTCAGGAAAGGCTCATGGGAACAATATTTTCTGAGTTTTTATACATTGTTGAAAGTTTATGCCTTTTATACTTGAAAGTTAATTTTGTTGAATATAAACTTGGTTCTTATTTTCTTTTTCTGATATCTTTTATTTTTATTTTTTTATAATTTTATTAAATCATAATTGTGTACATTAGTGCAATCATGGGGCACAATGTGCTGACTTAATATACAGTCTGAAATATTTTGTTTGAACTGTTAAACATAGCCTGCATGGCATTTTCTTAATCACTATATGAAGACATTGATATTCTTTTTTTCTGATATCTTAAATATGCAATTCCATTTTCTTCTGGCATAAAGCTTTGCTGTTGATTAGTCTGATGATAAACTGATCTCTATTCCTTCATATCTCT
>CAUYON010174026.1:0-14717 GCA_963573935.1 Arctocebus calabarensis | reverse complement strand
AACACCCTGGGTAGAGTTCTGCGGCATCACAGCTCACAGCAACATCCAATTCCTGGGCTCAAGCGAGTCTCCTCCCTCCGCCTCCCAAGTAGCTGGGACTACAGGCGCCCACCACAATGTCTGGCCATTTTTTGGTTCCAGCCGTCATTGTTGTTTGGCGAGCCCAGGGGCTGGATTCGAACCCACCAGCTCAAGTGTACGTGGCTGGCGCCTTAGCCCATTGAGCCACAGGTGCTGAGCCAGGATGGTTATATCTTCATGGTGGCTTATTCCTTTACTGGAATTTCTCTTTTTTTTAATATTTAGTCTACTTATTCTCTTGTGCCTAATGTTAGTATCACTACAATAGGATTTTTTAAATTCCTTTTTGTTTTGAGAAAATATGAATATAACTGATTTCTAGTTGTATTTCATCAAAGATATATTTTCATTTAATGTAAAGAACCAAATAGTTTCACAAGACTGATAGTAATTTGTCATTCCCCTAACTTTCACCTGTGCACATACAACTTTATGATCCCAAGAGGCAACCACTTTCAATTACTTATTATTCAATGGCATGTTCATAACACTCTCCTTTGATTTTTTTAATTTCAGTCTTAAATATGAAAATATTTCCCTGTTCTCTCTTTCTCTCTCTCTCACACATACAGCCCTCATCTCCACCACTTGGATACACCCTTACTACTTCTTTCAATATAGTTAAATCATTATATTGATTAAATCAATATTTAATGTTTACATTAGTCTGACTATGTAAAATGCTACTCAAATATGACATTATATATGATGTTGTAATGCCCTTTCCTTATTTTGATTTTTCCAGGAGTTAATAACTATATTGTGTTTTCATGCTTATTTTTTTCATCTACTTGTTATTTGCCATCAAACTCTTACCCAATTTGGTCAATTTCCTCTGAATACATTTGTAACATTTTATTTAATTTTTCTCATTGAAAAATCCTCCAACATGCTCCAGTCTGGATTTTTTGAACATGAGACATGTTGAAAGGCCATCCTCACAAGATGACTTCTTGTTGACACACCAGCACAATTCTTGACTTTGGCTTCACTAATTTCTAGTGGAGGATTCCTGTTTTCTGGATCACAGTCTACCTATTTCTCACTTACTCCCACATTTTAGTGAAGCATGTCATCTTGTATCTTCCTACAAAAAGAGTATAGGTCATAAATTTTTTGAATTCTTGAGTGTCTTAAAAAACTGAAGGAGTACAGTGTAAGGCTGTGTGTTAGTAAGAATGCTGGACTCAGGGAGAAGCCTTGTTCTCAGGACTGCGTTCACCATCTCTGTGATCTTGGGAAAGCTGCAGAACTCTTGGAGCCTCAGTTTCTCATCCTGAAATGTGTAATATTCTAAGTCATAACTGCTCAGAGATATAGCTAGGAGAGTGCATGGAAAGAGGCTTTATAAAGTGAAAGATCTATACAAATACTATGTGCTTTAGCCAATTAGTTTGCAAGAGTCAATTGTTAAACTGTTGGTAGCTTGAAATTGGCCACGGTGGAAGAATTTATACCATAGAAATTGGTAAATGCTACAAGAACTTTTTTTTCTTTTTTGAAGAGAGCCAGTTATAAGCACACTAATTATGAATGGAAGTAATTATTACAATTAGTTTTTTGTTGTTGTTGGCCATGCCCTCCTTGGTGTTCCCATGTTCTAATGTATGACTCAGTTACAGTACTGATCACATGTAATAATATGATACAAGTCATGAATTCCTTGAGGCATGAGACCACATCTTATTCATGAAGCTATACTTCCCTACACCTGACTTCTCCCAGTACTTTGCATCTTATCCAGCACTTAATTGATATTTAATTCCAAATTTGTTAAATGGATAAAAAAATGGTTGTTTATTTTCAGGAGATGAGGACAGCTCATAAAAGAGGTGAGGTGAGGAAAGGGGTTAGAAAAGGTGTGATACGTGGAACACTTTTTGAGAAGTGTGCCCTGTTCGGTGTATTACAAATTGCTTTCCTTCATTGGGAGTTTTTTAGTATCCATTCTAGAAGTGTGCAGAAATTATCTCATATTATCCCCATAACAACTTATGGGGTAGGCGTTATTATCCTCCTTTCACAGATGAGAAAAAAAAGATGTTCCTGGTTAAGAAATGTGCCCTTGGCTGGGCGCAGTGGCTCACACGTATAATCCTAGCACTCTGGAAGGCCCAGGCGGGTAGATTGCTGGAGCTCACGAGTTCAAGACCAACCTGAGCAAAAGCGAGACCCCATCTCTACTAAAAATAGAAAACCTGTGGTAAGAGGATCACTTGAGCCCAAGTTGGAGGTTGCTGTGAGCTATGATGACATGGCACTCTACCCAGGGCAACAGCTTGAGATGCTGTCTCAAAAAAAAAAAAGAAAGAAAGAAAAAGAAATGTGTCCTTCATCACATAGGCTAATGATCATCTTTAAATCTAATGATCATCTTTGCTTAGTTATATCCCTACACTGAAAGGTAGCAAACCCACAATATCTGGAGGCATATAGGTGAAAAAAATCATAATAACTGAGTGAAACAGGTCCATTTAAAGTAAGAAAAAGGATTACAGCAAACTCAAGAGTCCAGACCCTGTCTAAAACCAAGGGCTTTGTGACCTAAAGACATGTAGTCTATTGAGGTTAGAACTTGTATTTTTTTTTCAAGATATCTTGGGAATCTGGAATTTTATCTCCTGAATTCCATATGTTGATGACTAGCTCTAATTAAAAATAAAAAGACTTTTGAGAGTAAACATCTGTAAATGGAATATCTGTTTGCAAACTTTGATATATTGTGTCACCCCCCCAAAATAAATTTCAGGCAACTAGGGGGCAGCATAAGGGTGCTCAGTATCATTGGAAGAGGAAATAGATAAAACAAAAGGCAAGTTTTGTCTAGTTCATGGCTTTGTGGTTAGCTGTGTGAAGATGCAGAGACTACCAAGATCCAGCTATCACACTGCAGAGCAAGGTGCACCAGAGCCAGGAGGAGGACGAGGTGAGCCTCCACCGCAGGCACACATTCCGTCCTCTCCAAGCCCCCCCAGGGACGGCACATTCCTCGTGGTCAAGAGGCTGAGTTGTTGATTTAAAAGATTCTGAGAATAGTCTGTTCAATACTCAGGTGGGTTTTTCTTGCCTTGGAAATAGTATACGTGGTACCTTGGCCTTGCCTTGGACTATGGGACCTCCATAAAAGTAAGTGATGACTATGTCAGGCCTCTAGGCCCCTGGGTAGAGTTTCCTGGAGCCTGGTAAGTCCCTTCAGGTCCCTTGTCCATTGATTTTTTCTTTCGTCTTACTGCTAAATCACAAGCTGATTCCCCATTCTTTCCCGTCAATTTTAACTTCTGCAGAAGGTAAAGGTTGGAAGATTGGAAGGTTAGAATCATGCAATTCTTTTTCAATAAAGTCTTAAAATAGTTGGAACTTACTAACAATTGCATCTTCTTGGAGGCATGAATACCTTACTATAAGCCTGTTCTTCTGGAATGCAACTGACTCCCTGAGATTAATTAGGGAATTTAAGTTAAGGACCTATGACAGCGGGAGAGACAATAGGGTCTCAAAGAGAAAGTTTCCACAAGTCCGGGTATAAAATGAGGGGCCCCTGATTCAGAGATGTGACCGCAAGGTGTGAAAGGGAACTTTAGGCCTGGGTGTGATCCACAATTTATCTCAGGGGAGGACCTGTTACTGAAGCCCATCCAGACAGGCTACTGGTGTGTGGATTTTGAAAAAGCTTCTCTACTATTTATGATAGCCTTTCCCACCCCCAGCCTCCCCACCCCCGAAAGCCTAATTGAGAACCTCCGCAGTAAAAGAGAAGAGAGATGAAAAAGCCAGGTCAGGCCGTGGATTGGCCGAGCTGGGCACAAAGCAAATTGCTCCTAGGAAAGATGTGAAAAGGTCCTTACTGTTCACTACAGCCTCACTGCGACTTGGTTACGTTTTAATAGCCCCTGGGGAGTTGATAAATAGACTCAGGCTTTACACAGCAATGCTTCTATTGTTTCCCTCAGTCACAAGGGTCTTCAGAGATGGGGCCCTGCGGCTGTAACCCTAATTGCTTTTCACATTCACAGCTCAATGATGCTTGCAGATTAAGACCTCAGAGATACTATGCTACTTTCTCAGTAAAAAGAAGAATTGAAGCTGTGCTGAGTTGCACACAGAAAGGGGCACAGTATAATACATTCCATTATGTTTTTCTCCCCCCCAAGGCGGGGATCTGATATGGGAATAGTCCTTCCGCACACACCTCCCACCTCCCTGCTCAGCACATTCCAGACAGTAACCAGCCAATCCCTACCCTGGGCACAGCAGCAGCATCTTAACTCCTCCTTCCCCAGCTCTGCCTTAGCCACATTCTCCCATTTAATCCTCGCACCAGTCTGATAAGGCAAAGTCTGTCCTCATTTAACAGATGAGAAAATTGAGACTGACAAGTTGCATAACTTGTCCAGGGTTCCAGAACCAGATGCAAATTCCAGTCAAGTTGAACTTCAAAACACCCCCACTGGATATCCTAAAAGCCCTGACTTGACTGCTATGTATTGTCGCGAAATTATACATGTACCCTCATAAACTTGTACAAATGTAAAAAGTCAGGCTGAAGTATTGTAATAAATGCCTCAAAATAGATGAAAATAAATCAACAAACTTTCCCATCAACTTCCCTAGATGATCCACATAGCCCTTCTTTTCTGTACTTTTCTTGAACTAGAAGTTCAAGTGCATTCTTTTCTTTAACAAAAGGTCATTCTCTCTCTTTGCTTCTTCTTGCTCAATTACCTGATAAATATCACTCTCCTATTTTTTCCTATTTATTCTTCTGAACTAGAATTCATGAGAACTGGGTCCAATTCTGTTTCAACACCAATTGTGTGACCTCAGACAACTAAATAATTCTTTAACATGCTCTGTGAATAAGACATAGTTGGCTTGACACCTGTACTCAGTGGTTAGGGCACCGGACACAAGCACCAGGGCTGGTGGGGTCGAACCTAGCTGGGGCCTGCTAAATGACAATGATAACAACAACAAAAAATAGCCAGGCATTGTGGCAGGCACCTCTGGCTCTAGCTACTTAGGAGGCTGAGGCAGGAGAATCACTTAAGCCCAAGGTTTTGAGGTTGCTGTGAGGTCTGATGCTACAGCACTGTGACATAGTGTCTCAAAACAAACAAACAAACAAACAAAAAACAGACATAGTTGCTTTGCTCACAAGCCTGGACTTGTATTTGTCTCAGCCTCTGTCCCTAGAAAGCAGCTTATACCTTATTCAGGATTACAAGGGGCACACACACACAACAGAGAAAAAGTCAAGGAAAACTACAATCAAATTCTAAACATTGTCAGGTATCTAAAAGTGCTATAGAAATTCAGAAAATGAGTGTCCCTGTGGAACAACATAATTAGCAAAGACAATAAAGGAAGAGAGATTCAGGCCAAGCCAGAGAGCATGGTTAGGTATCTTAACCAGCTTGGGAGCTGTAACAAAATACCACGGACTATGTGGCTTCCACAACGGAAATTTATTTTCTTGCAATTCCAGAGGTCAAGATGCAGGTTGAGCTGGTTTCTGGCAAGGACTGTCTTCCTGGGTCACAGAGGGTCTGCTTCTAGCTCTGTGTTCTTAGAGACAAGGAATGCAGGACTTACTGAATGGCCCAAAGTCTTCACAAGTTTAAAAGATTCAGACTTAAATTGATTCCGTGTGTCATTCACAGTATAACTTTATTTCACATGAGTTTAGTGCTGTCTGTATTGCTAATCTAGGCCCTCCCTGGTCACCTTTTGAAAAATTGAAACCTATGTCACTTTCTTAGTTTATTTTTTCCCAAGAAATTGCCAGTATCTAACGTGATATATATTGTATTTATATATCTTGTTTATTGTCTGTAGAATAACATAAGCAGCAATTGTTCTCAGTCTGCTCACTACAGTGGCCTAGAAGAATGCCCGGTATGTGGTAGGTATTCAGTAAATAAGTATTAGCTGAGCGCAGGCATGAATGTGTACAGGAAAGGATGAGAGAAAGAAAAGGAAGGGGGGAGGGAGGTAGGAGAGGGGAAGAAGGAGAAAGGGAAAAGAGAAAGACAGAAAATTAAAACTCTTTAGCTTTTTTTGGTCTCATATATCTACACATGTCCATATACAGTAATAGGACAGAAATGAAAAATAATAAAATAAATTAAAAGAATTATTAGTTTTAAATAACTAAATTCAACTTTTAAGTATTTCTTTTCCACAAATGACATTGAATCTGGGCACACTTTCATTACTCCAGAAGACTTCAAATCCTGCCAATTTCCACTAAATGGGAGATGAAGGCTAAAGCAAGAGCTAGGGAAGCTGTAATACAGGTTTTTAAATGAGTATTGAGCAAATAAATCTAGCATCACCATCCTTTCAAATAATATCAAACTGTATGTATCAGGCAGCATTTGGAGGTTCATGAGCTCTGAAGACCTTCACAGAAGACAGTGTGCTACAGGCTTGTGTATTACCTGAAGGAGAATTGAAACTTGGGGGCACAAGGTCAGGGCAGAGCAAACTGGCCTTTCCAACCCTGGTCCCCATGAATCCACACACAGCACAACTAGCAGGCATGGGAGTGATTCCTGTTTGTGAAGCCACCTCACTACGTGGCTGCAGCTCTTCCCAGGATTGGAAAGGGGTTGAATTGAATGAAGACTCATCCTCAGCATTGCCATATGTAATATATATATTTCAATTTGCAGTTCGCAATGCATGTTTCATGGATTTAGCACGTGTGCAGGGCTAAGTAGCCCATCTTTCTATAAGTAAGAAGCAAATCACTTAAACTCTTGAGCTTCCCTGGTCCCTGTGCTAGGAACCCTCTGTTTGCCACTGTAGACCCGTGCTCTTCCCTTCTCCCTCTCCCTGTTCTGTACCCTCCTCTGTGCCTAGGAAGCTGATACCATTGCAGCAGGGATTCCCTGGGCATCTGGCTTCCCACTGGTTTCTCCATGGGAGACCCTGGTGGAGAAGAAAGCAGGCAGTAGGGTGTCAGCCTGGGCATCCATTTCTTCTGCTCCCTTCCGACCAGATTTCCAGGCCCCTAGGCAGGCCACAGTTCCTTTCTGGAAGCGCTTCTTGTTCCAGACATAGCCCCTTTCCTTTGCCCCTTCAGGCCTGGAGATGACAACATGTTAATGAATAGCCCCAAATATTATACTATTACTTACTGGTTTCCCTGAAGCTGGCCTTCACCTTGTACTTAGCTCCTTTATTAAACTCTCTTCAAATCACCTGCTTTGAGTGCACCACCTGTTTCCTGCCAAAATGAGCAAGATACACAATAAGGAAGGAGGGGAACAGACTCAAACCTGTATCTGTTAACTCCAAGTCCTGGTCTCTTTCCCTGTTTAACAGTCCAGGCTATCAGACAACAAACCTTCTAAAGGAAACCGCATTGTCTTCTCCATTTATGTTGGCACTACCAAATAGCTCTCTCACTGTGAATGTCATTTATTCAACCTACCCACCACCTTTCTTTGAGAACACAGTCTATACTAGGCACTTTGATGGGTGCTGAAGATAAGAAGATGAAAAAGGTACAGTCCTCATCCTCAAAGTGCTCAATTCAGATGAAGGCAGGTATCCCACATAGGTCCCCTGCAAGCTGATTTTAAGATGGGTATCAGTATACAGGAGACTTATTAGGGAGCTCTTGAAATCAGCACAGGTGCAAAGGCAGAAAGGAAGCAGGGTTGGCCTCGGGGGGAAGTTGGCTGCAAAGCAATCTCAGTGGAAGCCTCAGCCTACCTTCAGAGAGCTGAAGGTCAGATGCACTTTCCCACTTGAACCCACCTGGGTTGAAGGGCTAAAACAGTGGTTCTCAACTTTCCTAATGCCATGGCTCTTTCACACAGTTCCTGTGGGTTGCAACCCACAGGTTGAGAATCACTGGGCTAAAAATTCCACCTTTGTGTTCGTGGAGTCATCAGATACTGACCATCTCACGCAGGGGACTGAGCTCTTTTAGGGATCTGAAGTTCTGTCGCTAGTGAGGGAATATGTTCTTCATCCCTGAGGGGATCAATGTGCCTTGCAGGAGAGGAGGGAAGATAGACAGAAATTATACACAAACATCATTAGGTCAGCTGCAGGGATGAGCACAGGATAGTATGGGTGCCCTGAAAGGGAACCTAATCTAATCTTTGGAGTTTTAAAGAAACTTCCTGGACAAGGTGGCACTTGACTTGAATCTTAAAGGCCAAAGAACACATTAGCCAGACAAAGAGGTGAGGCTTGCGAGGGCATCATTGGCATTAAGGACAAAGGCAGAGACGGATTAGGGCAGGCACTGTACTTCTAAAAGAAGAAAGGGTGCTGGTGCATAAAATCTGAGCTGGACAGGCAGGAAGTTAAGTTGGAAAAGTGAGTAAAACTATAGCAGGGAGACTTTGCTGTGTCAGAGAACTGAGGTTTTCCACTTCAGGCAAAGGGAAGCCAGAGTGGAGAGAGGAAGCCCTCCCCCAGGGCACAGCCTTCCCTCCCCCAGAAGGTCGGCAGTGGGCAGGCCCTGGGGAGGGAGGGGGCTTAAGTCCACCTCAGCGCCACTAGCATACTGTGACCACATACAGCCTGGTCCCTTTTGCCTCACTCCCTCTTCTCTACTTTAGAAGAGATTCTCCCTAAAAAGGGATCTGTTCACAAAACAGCCCATCCCCAGAGGCAGATCTAGTTTCAACCCTGGCACAGACACAGGGTGAGGCCCACACACAGGCTCACAGAAGCTCAGAGGAATTGATGGTCCTGGAGGAACCATCACTCCACTCTGTTCAATTTCACAGGTATAAATCAACATCCCCCTCTCCCTGTAAGAGGCCCAGAAAGGATTCCTGACTCTCATTCTTTCTCTCCCCCATTATACTGGCCAAGCCCCACAAGTCTCATGCTTCTCTGTACAAGGCACAGACTATAGTAAGACAATTTAATCTGTCCCTGAGGAGTCAGAGGCTGTTAGGATCCTTCAGAAGCAACTGTCAAACAGGGCGAACCCGTGTAAAGGCCCAGTCCTGCACTATGACAAAATGAATCACAGCCATGAAGGAGACATCCGAGCATATTCACACCTGGCATGCATTTTATTCCAATACGTTCCTGTCCTGTCCGGTTGGCCTTGGGACAACCACATCTTCTCACAGGTCTATTTGGACAGCTGCTAAGAAATACTAAGGACATTTGACTATGACCTGTAGTTCTAATTAGCAGGCTTGATTAGAGTTGAATTGTATAGCATTTGATTTTCAAAACATGGTTTTTCCCAAGGAGGACAAAGGCTCCAAGTTTACTAGGCTCCATTCAGATAATGCAAGTCTTAAATATATGACACTGAAAAAGAAGAGGCCGCCCAACTAGATCCTTCCGCTTTCCCTAGACGAGTCTTTGGGTTATCTTCACTGACCGCAGAAAGGTGAAGAGATTCCACGTAGAAGATTTTGTTCTCTTCCAGGAGTAAAATGAGGAAACTAAGAGGAAAGAAACCAGGGAGCCCAGTAAGGAGGTTCAGAGTTGGGAGAAACACCACACCTCGATTTGCCTGAGTTGTTGCTGCTATAGATTTAAAATATATAGCCATGTGATATTTTTGGCTGATTTCCCAGGGGCATATACTCTCCAAATTCCTCACTCATCTATCAAGAGCTGTAACTTGTTTAATGTTGCTTAAAGCACTTTGGGTGTTGCCAATATATCCTTCCCTCCAGGAGCATTTTTCCCTCCCTTGCGTGTTTACATCTTGGCGTGTTTGAGGCAGAGGCCTCAAAAACACATCAAGGGCTTTGCTCGGGGTATCACCACACCCTGCCTGTACCTCACCACATAGAGAAATGGGACCTTTCATTTATTCTCTCATTCAGCCTTGAAGGATTACGTCTGTCCCACATACCAAGCTTACAGGGCTTAGGCAAATGAGAGAGATCAACAAGTCAACACAAAACCATAATCCCAGGTGATTGCTGAGGAGAGATTTGGAGCCAAGTGCTTTTGGAATATTTTTCAGCACTCTTGTCCTCAAAAAATATTATGGGCTCATCTCAGTGATTTTACTTTCTTCAGGTCTTCACTACAACCAGGCGGAAATCTCTCTCCTTTAGCTCAGTTCTTTCGGGAGAGCATTACTCTCTATTCTTCATGGATGGGCCTAGAAAATCTAAGTATGTTTTACATAACGCTATTAGTCCTTCATCATAGTCGTACTGGAGTCCCCATGTCATAAATATCAGTGGGTGTGTTCTTCAAAGTACGGAACCCTTCCAGATGGTATCTGAGAGGCGCATGGGGTCCAGTATGATGGGGTTCATTCAGAGGAAGGTGACTTCCTCTGGGACAGGTTTTATGCAGAATGTGGAAGATGTGAGCTCAGTCGTCATTCTCCTAAACACAGGGTCCTTGAAAAACAGGAAGGAGCAGCAGCTTCATGTTCCTTCAGTTAAAGCATCTAAAAGCATAAACACAGGAATTCCCCTTCCTTATCAATTTATTTATCTCTAACGCCTCTGATGGATGAAAGAGGCGATCTCACGCTGTTGATTTGGATGAGCAGCAGGGCATTACTCGGACTATGTTAAGGGAAAGAAAAGTAATCCCAATTCTTTAGAACCATCACAGAGAAACTGTCAACAGAGCCGGTGTTTCTTTATAAACAGTTGGTTTCACAGGGCTCAGAGATCAATGGGCAGGAGGAGGAATGGCCTCATCAGCTTTCACCCTGACGTCACGAAACCACCCAAACAAAGGCGCTCAGAGCCCTCGTGAGTCCATTTCCCTATTCCTGTCACCAAAAGCCCTCATGCATTTAAATGTCAATGCCTCCGTAAAGGGACCCCAGCCCTGCTGATCCAGGAAGAGGGAGAGCAAACAGAGGCTTATCTGCAGGAGCAGAGGAACAAACTGCTCTCTGGGTCCGAAGCTGAGCCTGCAGCTGAGCGAGCACCGGAGGACGCTGCCTGGCAGGAGGCCATCGTGCGGCCCTCTGCAGAGGCCCTGCACCCTGAAAGAGTCCATTCACTCCACATGGGTGAGCAGTTTCCTCCCAAGTGGCTACTCACCAATGGCAGACCCAATTACAAATAAGATTGATGGGTCTGCCTGGTGTGCTGAACCTACCTTGGCTTTTTTTTCCCTTTGAATAAAATAATTTTCACACACAAGAAACTCTGGTGAAATAATAGGAAGATTTATTTAAACAGAGTTTAAAAGGAAACAGAGGAAAGCCACAAGAAATATCGCAGGGAGTGCCTTAGGAAACACTGACTTCCATCTCTCTCTCTCTCTCTCTCTCTCTCTCTCTCTCTCTCTCTCTCTCTCTCTCACACACACACACACACACACACACACACACACCGAAAGGACTATAATTCTCAGGGCCAAGAGTTGAAGATAACTTCTTTCTAGTGTGGGAAAAACCGTAAGCTCTGCCCACAGGAACTGCACTGGCTTATATGCACTCTCTCTCCCTTCCTGCCTGGATTCCTGCAGCCAAGAGAATGAGTCTGCCTCTGTCCCATGTTATCTGGAGTAAATCCTTGGGAAAGCTGAACTGGGAGCCCAAGGCATGAATTTCACCTACGAGCATTTTACTTCCAGAGCCAACTACATAATTTATGGGACCCAGTACAAAATAAAAAGTGGGCCCCTTGTTCACAAGAAAATATAAGTATTTTCTTCCTTCTGTGGCTCTCTTTTGGCCTGTCAAGCTGATTTTTTTCGTTTGCTATTTAATGTTACGCATCCTTGGGTACAACAGGAAACATCAGAGCAAATGATGGAGACCCTTGCAGTGCCCAAACCCCACCCTGCAATGAAGAGACACATGCACTTGACCTAAACCCTCCCTACACCCAGGCGCAGGCCCCAAGAGGGGCAGAAGGCAGCAGCAACTCAGCAGAGACCCACCCAGGGGAAGCGGCAGGAGACAGGAGCACAACGTGAATCCAGGTTCCAAATGCCCAGTGCATGCCCCATTGAGCCATCAGATTTCACCCACAAAGCACAAACTATAAAGTCTTTCAGGAAGACAACCAGAGAGCATTAAACCCCAAGTAGGAAACCCTTTTCTGTGTGGCACCCCACGATCCACCAGGCTTTACCCATGAAGCCAGGCCTGTTTTCTTCTGATATGGAAAATACTACCTTCCCAAACATGAAGATTTATATGAACAGATGGATAAACATACACACGTGTGTTTATATTTGTACATAACTGGCTCTTCCCCTTGTTTTCCTTGTTTACCAGTTGCTCCGTCTGATGCAGGATTACCAAGACAAAGATATGCACCTCGCTGAGGCTCTTGATGCATGGTGACAGATTGCTCAAGAGTGTGGTGACTTCCAGTGCCAGCAAGATATCCCAGCAGGACAGGTCAATGACATCCCCTTAGGCACTAGATTGGTACCATGTGCTGGCAAATATTTTTGTCCTTTTTTTTAAAGTAATAAAAAAATTTTATAGGGAGGGAGGGAAGGAGGGAGAGTAATTGGTGGGACCACACCTACGGTGCATCTTACAAGAGTACATGTGAAATTTACTAGGTGTAGATTATCAATGTCTTTTTTTTTTTTTTTTTTTTGAGGCAGAGCCTCAAGCTGTCACCCTGGATAGAGTGCGGTGGCATCATAGCTCACAGCAACCTCTAATTCCTGGGCTCAAGCGAGTCTCTTGCCTCCACCTCCCAAGTAGCTGGGACTACAGGCGCCCGCCACAACGCCCGGCCATTTTTTGGTTGCAGCCCTCATTGTTGTTTGGCGGGCCTGGGCTGGATTCGAACCTACCAGCTCAGGTGTACATGGCTAGCGCCTTAGCCCATTGAGCCACAGGCACCGAGCCGAATATCAATGTCTTAACACAATAACTAGGAAAAGGCCGTGAAGGCTATGTTAACCAGTTTGATGAAAACATCTCAAATTGTATATAAAACCAGCACATTGTACCCCATGATTGCATTAATGTACACAACTATGATTTAATAAAAAAAATGTTTTTATTCTAATTTGGGTTAAAATATTATTTTATGCATTTTTTGTATATTTGAAATATTTTAGTTTTTATTTTTATTTATTTTTTTTTTTTAGGAGACAGAGTCTTCCTACATTGCCCAAACTGGCTTCAAACTCCTGGGCTCAAGTGAATAGAAAAAGAAAAATTAAATTTCAGTGGGAAAATATCTTACCTTAGAGTCATTAACATGGCAGTTGGATCTCACATTTGTCATAGTAGCTGGACAGACACATCTGGTCCCACAGCATATGTTATCAGTATTTGTCACAGGTCTTTACCATTTGGGGCTTTGAAGCACGATTACTTGTATGTTTTATTCACCATCTTTCCACCCCTAAATAAATTATAGATTTTAGTCAGCTTTGCATGTTCTTGTAATGCTTCACATGGTAATAGGTAAATAGTCAGCTCCAGACTTTCTGAAAGTGTCAGGAAAATTCACATAGCTGCTACATGTCAAGCTCCCTCATTCTATCCTCTAACCCTCGTATGTAACCATTACTAGATTGATGAGTTCCAGGTAGCATTATATGGTACCCTTGGATTAAAAGGTAAGTGAATTCAGAAGAATATGTATTACATGTATGTAATTATAAATTCATAGGGGTGTTGCCTGTGGCTCAGTAGGTAGGGTGCCAGCCCCATATACCAAGGGTGGCGAGTTCCAACCCGGCCCTGGCCAAACTGCAACAAAAACTAGCCGGGGGTCATCTTCCCTCGTCTCAGCAGGACGCCATCAGAGTGCAGCCAGGGCCTGTCCTTCTCCAGCATGACCTGACCTTGACTAATTACATCCTCAGGGATTCTGTTTCCAGATAAGGATGTAAGCGCCATGAGATCTAGAACTTGTTGGCCTTCCCTGATACATCCCTAGTGCTGAGAACTGGGACAACACAGTTTCCACCCAGGCGGGCACGAAACGTTGGTGTCAGGAGATGCAGCGTTCCAGGGACGCCGCTCCCGCCTCGCGTTCAGAAACCCACTGCCCCTCGAACCGACCTCCGCGCCAAGGAGGAAGAATATACGCTGAGGTCCGCGTAGTGCGCGGACTTCAGGAAGGATCCTGCGGCCGCGGCTCGCGCGCCCAGTATGGTTTCCCAGGACCCAAGCGACGGAGAGCCAGAAGGTTTGGGCGAATAGAGAGGACACCTTCGGGGCCATAGCAACTGACCCCTGGGAGCTACAGCGGTTGGAAGCCGCCACCCCACGAATAGGAACACACCGCTGCGACCACCGAGATCTGCAGCGACTGTGAGGCCCCTCCCCCCGCAGTCACCACGAGCCCTGCTCCCTCGCTCCCCTCTCACAGCAGATCGTTGTTGCCAGACTGGACTGCAATTATATATACATATAAGAATAATAATATTTTCGAGATTTTTTTTTTGTGAATATCCTTTTCTTGGAGGTGCTATCGACAAATAACTCTTTACTTCACTTTCTTAGATTATTTTTATTACCTCCTATTCTCAACTGAATATTCTTCTTCCTCTCCCGCATTAATTTCTTTGTTCTCTCTCCCCCTCCTCTCCCTCCCTTCTTATAGCTCCTAAGAGTGCTTATATCATATCTGCTAGAGTCTTTTCTTCCTCGCTATTCTCAAGCATTTTATAAGAAGCATTTTAATTATAGAATTCCTTTTTTTTCTTTCTTCTTAGCTGTTGTTCTGTGACTGGCT
>CAUYON010174022.1:0-10847 GCA_963573935.1 Arctocebus calabarensis | reverse complement strand
CACCTGCACCTGTTTTTCAGTGAGAGGGAATGTTGCAATGGATAACTCTGTATCTGCATCTTTAGTTTGGAGGAAGATTTGGATACAATGAAAGAAAAAAACACCATGTTCAGTGTTTGCCCAGGGGCCTGACGCCTGGCTGGTGAGTCCATGCTTCCCAACCCTGGGATGTGCCTGTAGGGGCAGGCCAGCCATTTGTCCATATGTCAGGGACATGGCAGGGATGTTTCTGGGCTGGGGTGCATAGCTCTTGGCACATGGACATATCTAAATAGATTTGTCAATGAAAAGAAAATACCTGTAATGAGAACTGTATTAAGAAAATAAATACATTGAGGTAGACTCCGCCATAGAAAAGAAGAAATTCCTAAACACTGACAATTGATATTGAGAGAATTAAAGGTTAATTTATAAATGGGAGTGTGGATTCCAGGAGAAGATTTATTTCCAGGCAGATGAAATGTCTTAAAGCCGTGCATGAGGCCAGGTATGGTTAGCCTGAGAAAGGTGTGGGGACACCATCACAACACATGCTGGAAGGACTTCACGTGGAGGAGGAATAAAAATTTTTCTAGGCAGCTTTTGGGAGGGCAGAGATAAGACTAGTGGATACAACTTAGAGGAGGCTGATTGTGACCCCATGTAGGTGTTTCTACTGAAGACCGAGCTAGATTTCCAGGGCTAGACTTCCCATCCCTGATGAGGGAGTGGATCCAGGAGTGAGCCTCTCCCCTCCCAACACAGGGTATGATAAACCAACTACTTTAGAAGAGAAGAGAAAGCCATATTCAAAAGCCCAAGCTCGAGACCCTCGAGTGGAGAGAAGGCCCGAGGGGGTGAGCAGAGGCTGGATCCATCAGTCCAGGGAGTGGGGATCAGGTCAACCCAGATGCTCATCAGATGAGCTGCTGTTGGCCACACAACCTGTAGGGCTCAGTCAAGGTCACTGCAAGCTCAGGTGAGAGGAACGTGAGGGCTGGAGACAAAAACTGTAAATGACAAGAGGAGCCTCACAACCCTGAGAAACCATCAGGTGAGGGCACACCCAAGGAAATAGAAATAACAACACAGTCTGAAAACAGCTGCAAGGTGGGAGAGTTCAGGGAGACTGAGGAGGGAGCAGAATCCCTGAAATGGCAGTGGAGGTATTCGTACAGGACATGTCCAATCCCTGGGACGCACACTCTGAGACCAGAGTTTGGCACGGGGCATTTATTGAGAAGACTCAGGAGTGATGGGAGAGATGTGAGGGCAGTCAGGACAGTGAGGCTGAACAGTGACACAGCTGCAGCAGAGACTGTGTGTGTTTCCACACGGAGCCCAGAGTTGTGCCCTCTGAATCAGGGGGTGCACGTACCCCCGGGCAGCACACCTGCCGACAGCCGGGTTGACCCCAGTGGTTGGTTAGGGCAGTGACTCGGATGGTGTGACACTTACTCCTCGGTTTGTAGGCACTTTGGTGGCAGGCCCCGGCGGGTGTCCAGGGTCCGGTGCTGTCATTTCTTTCTTGATTCATACAATGCTGTTTCCTGGTCCTCATGTGGTTATTGGATTTCAGCTTTCTGTAAATGTTGTTTCTCTTGTGTTATAACCTAACCAAATGACTCCCAGAAATACAACGCTTTGAAACAGTTCTAACTATGAGGACATTTTTCCAATAAAAAGACATGCAAGGTAATGTTCATGTATATTTCACCACTGCTTTTGTTTGAAATTATTCCCATGTTTTGAAAAATGGGAAATTTGTTGCTATGAAAAAAATCACCAAAGCAATACAGCCTGAAACCAGTGGGAACCCTGGAAAACTCTGTGTGTGGGTGTGTGTCTGTGTGTGTATGTGCATGCACACAGAGAGGATTGTTTAGCTCAAAGCACCTGCCTAGGTGTTCCCAGATGTTCCTTGGGCTATGTGACCTCTGGCCTGTGAGACTGACTGACGTTATCAGGATTCCAACCCCAGGGAGGGGTATACAGTTGGGACCATCAGCCGCCTGACCCCAGCCCCTCCTCACCTGCAGTGTCTAGAATCCCCTAAACACAGTAGGCTCTGCGTGATTTCAGGTGATCTTACAATGCTTGCTGTTTGCAGTTCTGTAGCTGTTACAATAATACTCCCACAATGACATGAACCAGCAATTCTGAACGTCCATATCAGGGTTTCAGAAGGAGGCTCTGGAGCTGTACTCTAAAAGACTTTGGGCTTTTGAATCCCTTTGCTTTTTAACAGGGCTTTCGCTTTCCCCTGACTTGCTCCACCGCGGCTCAGGAACCGCTAATGTTTCCCTAGTGGTGCAGCAGAAACGGTCTTTCCCCTTCTTCCTTCTCATGGTCGTTTCTTCCCCCAGATGCACCTGTCTTGGCAGGAACATAATAACAGTATTTACTTTCCCCCGGCCACGCCGTATGTTTGTCAACAGTATTAGTTACCTGGGGCTGCCATAACAAATTACCACAAATTGGGTGGTTTAAAATAACAGAAATTTATTTTCTCATGCTTCTGGAAGCCAGAGGTCTGAAATCAAGGTGTTTGGGGGCCACGGTCTCTTCAGAGGAGCTGGGGAGGGTCCTTCCCTGTTTCTCCCGGCCGAGGGCCTGGGCGCCGCTGGGCTCTGGCAGGATAACTGTATCTCTGCTCTACCTGTGTGTGGCCTTTTCTTCTGTCTCTTAAAGGGACACTTGTTGGATTTAGGGCCTACCCAGATGATCTAAGATGATTGAGTCTTTAGACCTTAGTCTAAATAGTCTTACCTTAATTGCATGTAAAAAGACTTTTTAAATAGGGTCATAGTCACAGGGTCTGGGGTCAGAATGTGGGCGAAACTTTCAGGCATAACTTGATAACTACCTCACTCAAGATGTGTATGAAATTGCAGACCCTGAGTGAACACTTACAGCTTGGGGCCACAGCAGTTTAATAGTCGAAGAAAGAAAAAAGTGGACTTTATTAGGCTGGGAGCTCACTTGGGCTGAGCAGGTGAAGCCCATGACAAAACAAGAAGACTTCATTCTGTAGGCAGAGGGGGTGTTTTGAGGTGAGATGAGAGACTCAGATGTCAGCCACATGTGACTGCCCCAGTCTGGGGTACCTGTGGGGACAGGCCCCTCCCCTTTAGCTCCAACCTCTAAAGTGGCATGGCTGAGTGGAGGGGCTCTTCTGCAGAGTGGTGGGCTCCTGGGAGACTTCTCTTCCTCTGTGGCAGCCAAGCCAACCTGGAGGTGTGGAGGGTGGCAGGGCTCAGGGTGATGGCCCTGCACGCTGCTGTGCAGAGCCAGAGGGACACAGGGAGCCCTGGGGGCAGCCTGACGTGGGGGTTACACATTGCTGTGACTCCACCAGTCTTGTGGGTGAAGGGCTGTGAGGTTTGTGGGTGGGCTCCGTTGGGGTGGGCCCTGGAGACCCCAGGTGAGGGTGGTGTAAGGCCGTGCCACCTCTGAGCCCTCCCAGGGCTGGGACATGCCTGCCTGTTGAGGGCTTCCCTGGACAGTCCCTCCTGGCCCTCCAGCTGGCACCTTCAGCCTGTGAGGGGCCACACCCCACTCCCAGGTTCCAACCACCATCCTGCAGAGCCATCCTCATCTCTCACAGGGGCGGGAGGGGGCCCTGGGTTTGGGCTGCATTACGGCTATGCTAGCACCTGTACCCTCCCCTGCCCCAGGCCTCTTCCTGCGGGCCTGCTACGCTCCTGGCCCTTCTCCACAAGAACACACTGAAAGTTACATTTTACCAAGATGGACAGAATGCAGATGCCGGCCATCTCGTGTATTGAGAGGAATGAAACATTTCTGTGGCCCTGGCCCTGTGCTGGGTGTGCCCACGGATGGGGTGAAGCGTTCCCCTCAGCCCCCCACAGCCTAGGGCACCCTGGGGCATCTTCACATGGCACTCCATTCTCCAGTTTGGTCCCCTTTGGTGACAGAACAAGGCGGACATCAGTGTCCCCCTCCCCGTCCTGCCCTCTGCAGTGGCCACCATAGGGCTGAACCCAGAAGTGCAGCCTCCACACTCCCGAAGGAGCAGGTGTCAGGGGGTCCTGACACAGCAGCCCAGGCCCCCACTGGCCAGGACTCTTGAAGCTGTTGTGAGTCTAAGGATTTTTATTGCTCTGGGAGTGCTACAGGCCCATTACCAGAGCAGTTGGGAACTTAACTGGTAAAATTAAGGACATGTACTTAAGAACTTCTAGTAAATATTCAGTAATGAATTAATACCAGCTAGTGCTGCTGGGACTTCCGGTACAGCTGGGCTTTTCTGTGTGAAAATCGGCCCCAGAGTTGGAGGATGCTACAGGGCAGCATTTCTCGGCCTGAGCTTTCCCTGGGCTGTAGAGTGCGGACTCGAGGGAGGACGCTGGGATAGCAGGTTTGGATCTACAGGAGGAGAAAGGGGGATGGCACACCAAGGCCCATCCCCCGCTCCTGCTACCTGGCATCACATGGCTGCCCAGGCTCCAGGAGTGCAAACCCCGTCACATACAGTTCTAATGGGGGACAAAGGAGGGGCGAGTGGTAAAGGACTGCAAGGTCCCACTGCCAGGTGTCGCTACCTGCTCATGCTGTTCACGGGCGGACAGAGAAACTGGCCATGGGGACAAGCACACTTGCACCTCACAGACGCCTCCCTCCCCCGCCCTTCCGAGAGCCCGGGTGGGGGCCCCTCTCTGGTGCACAGACTCTCAGCATGCAGGGCCTTCGGGGTGAGATCACAGGTGCTCTCAGGCCTTTTACCTACATTTGTAGGTCCTGGTCTCCTTTGAGAATTCTGAATTGATCCAAGGGGAAGCAATACAAACAGATCCAGGACAGCCCGGAGTTCTTCTCCTTCATGCTGTCAATATCTGCCAAAATCACAGCCTCTGCAGCGGTCACCAGGAAGGGGCTCATGGCCCACTGATGGGGCATCAGCCTGGTCCCGACCCTTCCAGCAACAGGTGTTTCCCTGAGGGATTTTCCCAGTGTTCATGTGGCAGGTGCCTCTCTGGGAGCTCAGTGGGGAAAGGAGTAGGTGATGTGGACAGCAAAACCCACAGAGGACTTAGCCTGAGCAGGCTCTGAATGAGCTGTGGGGGGTGAAGAAGAATCTGGAAGGCCGTGGCGTGGTGACCTCACTCAGGAGCAGGAGTTCCTGGCCATGAGAGGGGCTGTTTCTCAGGGGGACAGAGCTGTCACCTGCTGAGTCCTGAGATTCTACACCTGCTGACCCCACTGCTAGGCCCAGAGTGGCCCGAGGCCTGCCTCTGGTGAGCAGTCTGGGAGCTCGGTCTTATGAGTCTAGCAGGAAGCTGAGGTTATGTTTTGACACGTCTTACTTCTGAATCCAGTTGGTCACATGATAGATTGGTTACCAAACTAAGTGAACATTAGAGTCACCTGAAAAGTTTAAAAAATGTACATTTCTGGGGGGGAGGATGGATGGAGGGAGGGTAATTGCTGGGACCACACCTATGCATCTTACAAGGGTACAAGTTAAATCTACTGAGTGTAGAATATAAATGTCTAAACACAATAACTAAGAAAATGCAGTGAAGGTTATGTTAACCAGTTTGATGAAAATATTTCAAATTGCATATAAAATCAGCACATTGTACCCTGATGATTGCATTGATGTACACAGCTATGATTTAATAACAAAAAGTACATTTCCAGGCCCATCCCAGCACTGAGAAGAGGTCTGGGAGCATGTCCATTGAATAGGCTGGTCATCACTGGCCCTCTGTATAGTGTACATACTTGGTAAAGATTAAGGAAATGTTTTAGTCAGCTGAATTAAAAAAAGAAAGAAGAGAGAGAACTGACACACCGCAGTGATGACAATGCCCCAATCTGAGACTCTAGCTCAAGGGCCACACAACTTGCCTGGAGGGGACTGTGGAAAATGCAGGTTCCTGGGGCCTAATGTAGACAGCTGCATTGGCACCCTGGGGTGGGGCTCTGGAGTGCCCACCTTAAACACATGTCAGGGGAGTCTGGTGCCAGGGAAATGGAGGCTGCCACCTCCTGGGTCTTTCCAGGCTTCTGGTCCTGTGCCCTGAGACCCAGGAGATGCCTGGTGACACTAGTGGCATGGCCTTCATGAATAATGCATTCTGGGGGCCATCTACAAACCACTGATTAATACAGATTCCTGCTAACCTCAGATACAAAATCAGAACCTGCAGAGAAAGCCTGGAAGTGAGGCCTTTGACGTGCCTACCAGTGTCAGGTGCATGGGATCTGTTATACTCACTGGAAGGTCTGTGCAAACCAGCCGTGGCTTCGTTGGAAGTTCGAGAGAGAGAGAGAGAGAGAGAGAGAGAGGTGGCCGGCTGGTCTGCCTGTCCCGAGTGTCCTTGCCTGGAGTGGGCTGGCATGGGCTTGGCTGGGGTGAGTTTGCAGGTGCAGAGACACTTTCCAGGAAGTTGCTCCCTGATGTGTTTGTACTAAACATCGCCTCTGTGTTTATGGCAAAATCGATCAGCTTTAGACAGATAACCTCGGGAATCCCCACAGGTTCAGGGGTGTCACGTCCAACCTATTACCTTCATTTTGTGCCCTTGTCTTGGATGCATTTCTTTAGCAAATTTAATGGATTCAAAGTTCACTTTGGTATTATCGCTCAGTGGTGGTGGTTTGGGACTTGGGCTAGCTTTTCTAGAAGGTATTTTAGCAACATACATTGAGAAGCCTGTACATACCCTCAGACTTGCAAATTCCTCAGCTGGGAATTTATTACAAAGGTCTTCAAGACTCAGCAATGGAAGGTCTCATTCCTTTCAGTCTGCAGTCAGCCTTCAGGTAAGCCAAGGTAGGTGTGTGCAAGTATATCTGGGGGAGGGGGGGTTAGAGGAAGAAGCACTCTGGCAAGACGGGCTTTCCTCTGAGGGTCTGCTGCTGGCAGTGCCGCTGGCTCTCTACGTTCCACAGGGCTCCCCACCTGCCAGCTCTCTGTGCTCCACAGGGTTTCACTCGGCTGGATGAAGAGCTTAGGCTGGGATACAAGGCCAAGCAAGGTCACGTCAAACATGGGACTCATGAGTGCAGTGACCGCAGACGCCGGCTCCTAAGGATATAAGCTATAGCAAGCCTATCCACCGTGGTGTCAGCCAGCTAGGGTTTGCCTGGAGCCTTCAGTCTGTAGCCAAGGAGTGAGCTGGATGCTACTTTGGGGCTCTGAGAGTCCTGAATTCTTACTGGGTTGCTGAAGATTCGACATACAGTTTTTTTGACGTTATCCTTGTGGAACCATTCCATAAAGCTCTCAGAGGAAACCCTCACCCAGGGGATCACCAGCCTGCAAGCACAGAGATATGTGTGGGCTGATGTCTGCAGGCCACAACAGCTGTGGCCTTGGAAAGGGCCACAAGTTCCCCCACTGTAGTGGTTCCTGCTGTGCAGCTTGGAGAAGGTACAATAATCTCCAGTTCCGCTGTCACTGCTAATATAAGCAATGTTTGTAGAATTCATACCTAATAAATAATTTAGGATGGTTATATCTGGTTAAAGGTATCATTTGTCTGTTAAAACTGGTCTGCAGACTGTCTCATGAATGCTTTGTGCAGTGATGTTTGAAGGCAGTACGTGATGGCGTATTTTGTTTCTAATAAGATAAACTTTTTTGTCTTTGCTCTATCTTATTAGGGAGTGATATGTCAGTGTTTAAAACATGCTGTATGGTACAGTAGGTATAAAATAAATTCTTTAAAAGAGGAAAAGAAGATTCGGCAATAAAGATACACATCTCTGCAGCGTTTATCATATTGGAAACCTGGAAACAGCCTAAATATTCTCTGTCATGAATTAGTCCAGATAGGGTATGGTTGAGCCACCGAAAGGCATATTATGCAATTATTAAAACAAAAATACAAGAGTTAGTCATATGGGGACATCTCGTAATAGATAAGGTTTTAAATGGCATCACAAGAGCAGATACAGAAAACCTTCTTTTGGTCAAAGATAAAAACTAAAAATAATATTACTGGAGTATGTCTGCAGGTGCACATGAAGTCTGACAATTAAGTTTGAGAACTGGCCACCGTGCGTGCTGTTGGCAGTGCTATATGGGCAGGTGGGTGCGGTTTCATCTCCTCAGTGCATCAGTGTCTCACAGCTGTGCTCCTGTCGACATTTGGTGATGTCTTGCTGCGTGGAGTTCACTATTGTGTGTTGATGTGTGCTGTTGTGAGAATGTTGGAGCTTGAAGTAGAGCAATAAACAAACTGCGTTTTTGGTTAAACTTGGCAAGAGTGAGTGAAATCAAGGGCATGTTAGTCCAAGTTTATGGGGGTGATTACCATGAAGAAAATGGGAGCGCACAAATGACTTAGGGGAGAGAAAGTGTCACTGATGAAGGGGGATCACAGCAGCCAGGAAGGAGCAGAAGTGATGAAAACATTGCAAAAATTCAAATTGTGCATCAAAATCGTCAGCAGATTGGGCAGAACATAGCAGACCAAATAAACCTTGATAGAGAAACAGACAAATCTTAACTGAAAATCTTGGCATGAGAAAGATTTGTACAAAAATGGTCCTGAAGGAACTGATCAATGAACAAAAGCAAAGGAGAGTCAAAGTTTGCCGAGACCTTCTGGAGAGGCCAGGTGACATTTGGGGCCATGTCTTTACTGGTGATAAAACATGGCTGTACCAATATGACCCTGAAACAAAGCATCCGAGTGTGCAATGGAAGTCAGCAGTTCTCCACAATCAAAAATATTCCATCAGTCCCAGTCAAGAGTCAAAATGATGCTGCTCACCTTTTCTGATGTCAGAGGGATTGTTCGTTATGAATTTGTGCCTGTCTCCCCGTGTCCAGCAGTGATTGCCAGTTTCTGTTTTGTGTTTGCTGTGTGGCACTTGCTTGGCAGACCTTGCTTGCTAGGACGTAGGCAGATGGGAACAGATTTCCTACTGGCTGCTTCTGTGTACTAGGGCAGTGTGGACACAGCGGCTGTGGCCTGCTAGTCCTGCTTGCTGGACACCTGTTCAGGGTCCAGTTGCCACAGGGGCTGTGGGATTTTTTATTTTTTACTGGCAGAGCCTCTCTCTGTTGCCCAGCTGGAGTGCAGGGTCATGATCATAGCTCACTGCACCTCGATCTCCTGGCCACCAGCGATCCCCCTGCCTCAGTTCCCAAAGTGCTGGAACTGCCAGCCTGAGCCACTTGCCGGCCTGCTGTGAGATCACGTAGGGAGTGGCCACAGTCGTGCCTGCTGGGGATGGCTTGACCACACCCGGACTCCTCCAGTGACCGTGGTCCCCGTGCTGGCCTGGAGTGCTGTCATCTTTCTGCTGATTTGGGCCCATGACTGACCAGATGAACTGGGATATCTGAATTTTGCCCAGTTTTGAGGTTTTCTTGAACAAGAAGGATTTGGAGACAAAAGCAGATCCTATTAGATCTGGCTGACAGAAACATGAAGGCAGAAAGAACTTCAGAAATGATTTGACCCCAAACCCCCATTTTACTAATGGGAAAACTGAGGCCCATATGGGACAGGGGCCTTCCCCAAGGCCACGGCAGCTGTTAATAGGGTCAGGGCAGCCCATGTTCTGCTCGCCAGCTCCACTCCCATTGTGTCTGGGCAGGTCCTGAGCACAGGGACCAGGAGTGGGCACAGTGACAGATGGCACCCTGAGTCCTGCTTACACCGGGCACATTCTGAGTTGGCTAACAGTGGGCACTAGTGGTAATCACTTTTTATGGCTGAGGACAGTGGGGCACAGAGAGGCCAGTATCTTGCTTGAGGTCTCACAGCAAATGGGAAGTGATGTCCAGGCCCATGAGCTCTGGATGCCAATGTAAGGTCAAGTGCTTGAAAACCGAGCCTTGGGTTGAGTGCTCTTGGGAGAGGAGGGAGGTGTGTGGGGCAGTTTATGGAGTGACGAGAGAGTGAACATGTGTCACAAAAGATGGCCCCCGATAGGAAGGCCCACGCTGCCACTGTCCTGTCAGCCTGAGACTTAAGGGGTCACCTGTCACAGAGGGGACTGCAACCTGCAGGGAGCCCACCGCCAGCTGCTGTGGGTGGAAGCTGATGCTTCACTCCGAGTGCTTCGTGGGGCCGTCGTGCTCCTGCACTTGCTCCCAGACGTGTTCATGGGTCCTTGCAGTGCCATTTCTCAAACTAGGAATGGGGGAGGCTGCCTGAGGCTTGTGACTTAGGACATGCTCTGGGGGGTGCAGCCTGACGGGATGGTCATCTCTCACCTGCAGGGGAACTTCCCGAAGCAAGTGCGTGTCTTCAGCAGAGAGACTGCTCCCTGACAGTGTGTGACTGGACTGAGAACGATTCTGCCATAAGCCTCCGGCAGCTGCCTGTCACAGGTATGTCTTGTTAATGAAGTGGTATTTGGTGACTCTGACTTGGCCACCAGCCCTGAGTGCACAGGTGAGGGTGACAAGCGCCAAGGGGCCCTCCCCAAAGCCTCCCCTCCCTGTGTGTAGCCCCCGTGAGCCGGGCTGTGGTCACAGCGGAAGCCAAACGCCTTTCTACTAGTTTGCTCGGATTTCCCTCCAGGAGCCATCACAGAGCCTCAAATGTGAAACAAAGTAACAGGCGGCATTGGTCCTGGGGTTCAAGCCTGGCCAGGGGCCTGCGGCGCGGTGCACTGGCAGAGCTTTCCGCTGCAGAAGCACAGCCAGACCCCAGCTGGCGTTGGTCACTTCATTTTGATTTAAAAATGGTCAGATGTTTCTTTAAGGCTGCATAGTATTCCATGGTACACATGTACCACAATTTATCAATCCATTCGTGGGTCGATGGGCATTTGGGCTTCTACCACGACTTAGCTGTTATGAATTGGGCTGCAATAAACATTCTGGTACAAATATCTTTATTATGATGTGATTTTTGGTCTTCAGGATATATACC
>CAUYON010174021.1:0-17139 GCA_963573935.1 Arctocebus calabarensis | reverse complement strand
CTTTATATAGTGATCAAGAAAATGCCATGAAGGCTATCTGTAACAGTACGATCAAAACATTTCTGAATGTATATGAATCGTGCCCTATGATTGCACCAATGTACAGAATTATGATTCAATAAAATTATAAAAAAAAAGAGTTACAAAGGTTAATTACAATTTGAGTTTTGGATATATTGTTATATTTGTATGAAATAAAGGTTTTATGCACATATAAATAAATTTAGACAGAAAATGTTCATAATTAAATTTGATCAATAACTTAAAGAAATGTAAGGAGCCCCAGTGTGGTGCCTCATACCTGTAATCCTAGCACTTTGGTAGGCCTGGTGGAAGGATTACTTGAAGGCAGAAGTTTGAGACAAGACTAAGTAAGATCAAGACACTGTCTGTACCAAAAAAAAAAAAAATTTTGCTAGGAGTGGTGGTGAGCACATACCTGGAGCCCTGGACGCTGAGAATGGACGATCTCTTGGGCTCAAAAGATTATAGTTGCAGTGAGCTAGGTAAGCTATGATGACACCACTGCACTCTAGCAGCACTGCAGTTCAGGTGATAGAGAAAGTCCTTATCTTAAAAAGAGAGAGAGAGAGAGAGAGACAAGCAATGAAGAGCAAGTAGAAACAACTCTACAAGTCGAGCTGCTATCTGAGCTTGAGAGCAGATGTCCAAATGAGACAAGCACCAAGGAAGTACCCAAGATTAGACCATGGTTGAATGTCCTCTGCAGCTATCTGATAATCAGTGGTTCTCAACCTTCCTAATATTGTGATGTATTTTCATTGTTACAAATGAATTGTGACCCATAGGTTAAGAACCGCTGCTAGTGATTATCTCCCATAACCTGTACTGAGTGAAAAGATGAGGTGATCCTTCAGTTTCATCTATGGGTTGAGGAGGGTACTTAACTCTATTTATATTGGGGTCATTTAGGTTAAGTATCCAGCATGCGGAAGATAGCTTACTAGGTCATAAGACTTCCTTTTGCTATTTTCTATCTCCCACATGAGAATACCATCCCCTAATACTTTAGGAATCCTGTAAACCAAAATGTGAGTCCCTGGAAACCGATGCCTAGATTGGTGTCAGTGTGTTTGGGGAAGATTATAGATAAGGAAAGGAGTTATGGAAGGTTGAAACTCCCAGGCAGTAATTATCAAATGCTATGATATTTTAGTCATGGATGCACACTATTATTAAAGAAGCAAAGGTATGATAATAAGATATACAATGAAATTGTTAGAGTGTCCTACTTATATTGGCATAGGCAGTGAAGTTTAAGAAAGGGGTATTTAATAAAAATTAAATAAAAATCTGGAGTTAAATAAAAAATAGAGGAAGATAATCCTCTTGTCTTCCCATCCAGCATGAAAAAGACGCCTGAGGTAGTAAACAATTTCGTAAAGGAAGAAGGTAGACAAAGCCAAAGAAATATGTAGAGGTCAGATTATATAGGACCTATGAAGTAGGATGAAGATAAGACATTTTATCCCCAATAAAATACTATTGAAGCATTTAATCAAGTAGGTTTTTTAAATTATATTTTTGATTCAAAAATATTCTCTTCTGTGAACAAGTTTAGGAAAAATAGGATTAAAAATGATGAGTGATGAGAAACAGTAAGAAAGCTGTTGTACAAATTCAGGTGGGAGAAAATAGTGATTTACACAGTGCATTTATATATACAAAAAATAACAATCCAAAGAGTCTTCCTGGATGTGGGAATGACTAGAATTTTGACATAGATTTGATACGTCATTGGTGAAGGTAAAGCGATAGGGCCATGAGGATACTGATTTCTGTGGTCACCCAGGTCTAGAAAGTGGGGCCCCTGTTGAGCCCAGAGAGAGGGAACCCTATGTCAAGGGTATCCCTTCAACCACTCCACTGCTTCCTCAGCCCAAGGACAAACCACCGTCCACAGAGAGCAGGCAGCCCATTGACTGGGGATGAGGAGATCCCATAAAACCTGGACTGGCATGTGCAAGACCAAGTGTCATAACAGAAAGGACAGTGACTTGGGTTTGCAACGTATTTACACTACTCACCATGTCTCACCAGATTCAGGAAATCAAGGAGACATAGAGAAGACGTGACAGGAAAACTTCTAGTAACATACTCTGTCATATTAACTTCAAAAAAAGAGAGGCTGCCAGGGTTTGGCACCGAATATCAGGTCCATTCTCTTGGCAGACTGTTGTCCTGGTTCTTTGGCTCCTTGCTAAGAAAAATCACAAGCAGGGCCAGTGTGACGAGTGTGATCGCCAACAGGAAGCAATTTCACAAAAAAATTGCTGAAAAGAAGGAAGCCATACAAAGTGAAAATACATTCCAGAGAGAGAAACATACCAGTCTCACAGGAGGAGAGAGAGTTAAAGACTCCTGGGTCCTTTCCTTTTACTGGCCTGGTCTGGAGCATTACCAGATGGTTAACAGGTGTTCCACATTTTCCTGCAGTCCCTTCCCCTGGTTGGTCCCCAGTTTTTCTGCCCTTAGGAACTACCCTCTTGGCCTGTATCTGCCACCCGCAGATTTGCAGATTTCCTCTGCCTAATGCTAGCATATTAAGAAGATTAATTTCTTAATTTCCTTCCTTCTTTGAATCTCTTAATTTCATCCTACATGCCACTTCATATACCTGTCCTCACTTAAGTTATTAGACTCAGGAATATCAGAGTTTTCAAAAGGCCATAGAATGTGCAAATCAACGTACAGTCTTAGATTACTAAAGTTCACAACATTAGTAAGTAAAACATGCCTGATTAGTGATTCCCATGCTGTGAGGCATTGGAATGACTAGACAGATAGATAGATAGATATGCATTACCTGTATGTTTTACTAAACAGAAAGAATTATTTATAACAACAACATTGATCTGAGAAAGTCATCACTAATTTTGGCAATTCCTCTAAATTTGGCAACTTCATTTACAAGAACACCCTTCATAGAGTAGTGTCTGTATCTCCATTAGACAGGCTAAGAATACTGAGGCCCTGATCTTTCTCACTCGTATCTCACAGAGCAGAAATTCAGTGCTACAAGAAGCAAGCTGAGAGGGCAAGAAGATATGACCCACACTCTCTACCATGCTTATAAACAAAGGTATCACCTTCACTGTCACTTCTGAAATAGGGGCTCAGAGATTATTTTTTTTGGGGGGAGAAAAAGTTCTGATAACACAGATCTCAAAAATTCTACCAGAAAGAATAGACTACATGTGAAATTTTTGTGGAGAAGTTTAAGCCTAAGGGCACATTCTAAAAAAGGAAGACTTGGGCAGCACTGGTGGCTCATCGAGTAGGGCGCCAGCCCCATATACTGAAGGTGGCAGGTTCAAACCCAGCCTTGGCCGAACTGAAAAACAGAAAAATAGTCAGGCATTGTGGCGGGTGCCTGTAGTCCCAGCTACTTGAGAGGCTGAGGCAAGAGAATCGCCTAAGCCCAGGAGTTGGAGGTTGCTGTGAGCTGTGGACGCCATGGCACTCCACCGAGGGTGATAAAGTAAGACTCTGTCTCTACAAAAAAAAAAGAAGAAGAAGAAGAAGACGACTTTGGCAATTCAAAAAATAGGCTGAAAACTCTATAACAGCAACAAATTGAAGTGCATGGTAGGTGGTTTATCTAAGAAAATAGAGAAAGAGATCTCTCCCGAAATCAGAGTAAACACTAAACATTGGCCTAGAAAACTACCTGTGCAACAAAGCCTGCATTTATTTGGTGATCATGGTATCTTCCCTGCCAGGTAGGTATACAAAGCCTGCATTTCTTTGGATCAGACTATAAAATAATTCAAGCCCCCATGCACAGCAAAAGCAATGGAGCAAATATTTCCGTATTGTTGGAGCCACACAACTAGATGTCATACCAAACTAGGCAGATAGATGAACAAAAATCAGAGGGAAAGGGCAGGCAAAGAGAAATCTGCTAAAACACTGTCATCCAAGGCACTTCTTTGCATGGTCGAAGGTACACCATCCAAGAACAGCTCTGGGAACAAAAGACTTCAGTAACTTCACTACAACAACAAAAAAAGTTACTAGAATCATGGAGAAATAAAATTTTAAAATTAATTGAAATCCATCAAATTCATGATAGAAAAGCAATAGAGGAAAGCAGATTTGCAAAAACTTGTTCTTCCAAAAGATCAGTAAAATTGACAAATTTAAGATTGACTGCCTTAGTCCACTCTACTGCTATAACAGAATAGATTGACCTATTTACAAGAAGCAAAAATGTATTACTTACATTCTGAACACAGGGATGTCCAAGATCAAGGCACTGGTAGAGTCAGTGTGTGATGTGGGTCTGTTCCGTAGATGAAGTTTCTAATGGAGCCCTCACATGATGAGAAATATGGAAGGGATGAATTTTGTGTTTTCCCAGGACAGAACAAATGGAAGGGGTAGCTAACTCCTTCACTCTTTTCATAAAGCATGCATCCCATCTATGTGGGCCTAATCTCCCAAATATTGCCACTTCTTAATTTCATGACTTTCAAGTATAATTTCCACCATATGAATTTTGGAGAAAAAACTACACATTCAAATCATAGAGCATTCGACTCCAGGTCCCCCAAAGTCTGAAATTCAAATTTACACCCTTCTTTCTTGATTTTCTTTACTTTCATTGATTTTTTTAGACATAGAGTCTGACTCTGTCATCCAGGCTAGAGTGCAGTCGTGTGATTCTATTTCACTGCAGCCTTGAACTCCTGGACCCAACCGATCCTCTGGCCTCAACCATGAAGCCTAGCTGTTTTAAAAAAACAAAAAACCAAAAACAGTACTTTCATAGAGATCTGTTCTTGCCATGTTGCTCAGGTTGATCATGAATTCCTGTCCTCAAGTAATCTTCCTGCTTGGCTCCCAAAGTTAGTAGACATGAGCCTCTATGCCCAGCCTCATGTCCTTCTTATGTGTAAAATACATTCATTCTGTATTTGTAGCCTACCAATTCTTAACTTGTTCCAGCATCAATTCAAAAGTCTAAAATCCAGAGTATTATGTAAATTGAATAAGGATGAGATTTAAAGGAATGTTTAATCCTGAGGCAAATTCATCTCCAGGTATAAGCATGTAAAATCAAATGTATCCAATCTGAAAACGAAAATCAAGAAAATAATCCCATTTGTAATAGCTATAAATAAAATAAACTAGGAATAAACTTATCCAAAGAAGTGAAATGTCTCTGTAATGAAAACAATAAAACATTAATAAGAGAAGTTGGAGAAGACCCCCAAAATGGAAAGATATTACATGGCAATTGATTGGAAGAATCACTACTATTAAAATGTCCATCCTACCCCAAACAAGCTATAGATTGATGTAGTTTTCATCAAAATACCAGAATGACATTGAAATAGAAAAAAAAATCCTAAAATTTATATAGAACCACGAAAGGCCCAGAATATCCAAAGCCATCCTGAACAAAAAGAACAGAACAACACAGAAGGAATCACATTTCCTGAATTCTAATTATGCTATAAAGCTATACTAAAACAGCATAGTATTGGCATCAGATAGAGACGAACCTGGATAGAGAAAAGAATAGAGAACCTGGATGTAAATCCACACATCTACAGTGAATCGTTTTTGTGTGATGCCAAGAATCTACATTAGTGAAAGGAGAGGATCTTCAATAAATGGTTCTGGGAAAACTGAATGTCTTTATGAAGAAGAAGATAACTGGACTTACTCCTATCTCTCACCATATTTAAAAATCAAATAAAAATGGATTAAAGACTTCAGTAGACGATCCGAAACTACATAACTGCTAAAAGAAAACACCGGGGGAATGATCTAGCACATGGATCTGGGCAATGTTTTCTTGAGTATTACCTCATTAGAGCACAGGAAACCAAAGCAAAAATAGACAAGTAGAATCACAGCAAGCCAAAAGCTCTGCACAGCAGAGGAAAACAATCAGCAAAGGGAAAAGACAACCCACAGAATAGAAGAAAATATTTGCAAACTACCCTTTTGTCAAGGGATTAATAACTGAAATATATAATGAGTTCAGATAATTCAATAGGAAAAAAATCATCCAAATAAAAAAATTGGCAAAAGATCTGAATATACATTTCTCAGAACAAAAATTACAAATGGTCAAAATGATGAAAAAGTATTCAATGTTATTAGTCATCAAACAAGTTAAAATTACAAGCTACAATGAAATATCATCTCCCTCCAGTTCAAATGGCTTTTTATCCAAAAGACAGATAATAAAGGATCCTGGTGAAAAGGTAGAGATGGAGAACTTGTTTGACTTGATGGAAATGCTCATTATCTTGACTATCATAGAAGTCAGGTATGTATATCTGTGCTGTCAGTTGAAATGTAAATTAGTGAAGCCATTATGGAGAACAGTGTGGAAATTCCTCAAAAAGCTAAAACTAGCACCACCATATGACCTAGCAATCCCACTACTAGGTATATAGGCAAAAGAAAGGAAATCAGTATATGCAATAGATTATTTGCACTCCCACGTTAAGAGCACTATTCACAATAGCGGAGATTTGAAATCAACCTAAGTGATCATCAACATATAAATGAACAAAGAAAATATAGTACAGTAGTACATATACACAATGGAATATTTACTCAACTTCAAAAATTAATGAAGTCCTGTCACTTACAACAACATGGGTGGAACTGGAGAACAGTATTTTAAGTGAAATAAGCCAAGCTCAGGAGAACAAATTTCCCATTCATATGTGGTATCTAAATAAGACAATTGATCTCATGGAGACAGACAGAAAAATAATCGTTACCAGAGATCAAGAAGGGAAG
Source organism: Arctocebus calabarensis (assembly GCA_963573935.1). NCBI lineage: Eukaryota > Metazoa > Chordata > Mammalia > Primates > Lorisidae > Arctocebus > Arctocebus calabarensis. Next base: position 10,350 of record CAUYON010174021.1, on the reverse strand, counting down.
TTGGTGGGAAGGATGGGAAATGATGCAAAAAAATGGTTAGATAAATAGAATGATCAATGATTTGATAGCACAACAAAGTGACTATAGTCAACATTGTTATGATATACTTTAAAATAACTACAAGGGTAGAATTGTGTTCCTAACACAAAGACATGGTAAGTAATGGATATTCCAATTACTCTGATTTGATTATTATACATTGTGTGCCTGTATCAAAGCATCACACATACCCCATTAATATGTAAAAATATTAGGTACTCATAACAATTAAAAATAAAAATAAATTCACACAAAAGTCAGCTTTGAGTTATACTTTATTTTGAAATAAATATACCCCTATTAATATGTGGCTTGATGCAATTTGACTAATATATACACATATCTAATTTCCACAACAATCAAGATGTTCAGCATTTCCATCCATGTAAACAACTTCCACCCCCCTTTGCAGTCAACTCTCACCACAAGCCCCAAGTAACTGCCAATTATCCATCTGTCACTTTAGATTGAATGAAATATGAATCATCAATAAATACCTGCAGAGATGCTCAACATCATTAGTCATCAGGGAAGACAAATACTAACCACAGTAAGATACCTCATACACATTCAGAATAATAACCGCCCATACTCACGCAGCATAGGCACAGACTGTCCCAATTATTGACTGGATGAATATAGAACAACTAAATACATATACTCCCGTTGGAAATAAAAAAGAGTATGACTCTTTGAAAAACAGTTTGGCAGTTTCTAGTAAAGTTAAATATATATTACCATATGAACCAACGATTCTATTCTTAAGTATTTTACACAAGAGAAGTGAAAAACATATGTTTGCAAAAAGATTTAAATATGAATTTGTTTTATGTCTATTTTTGTGCTAGTGTCACAGTGCTTTAATTATTTCAGTTTTGGATTATATTTTAAATTTCAGTGGAAAAATCTGGTGCTTTTTTAAAATAGAATTCCCTGGATATTCAGGATTATACATTTTTCAAAACTCTCAGTATTATTTTGTCAATAACCAAAAATTTTCATTATTAATTTAAGAACAATGGCTATATATATATAATATTGAATCATATTAAAAGGTAAGGAAGATATCCCATTTAAATTTTTAATATTTCTAAGTTGGGTTTTTATAACTTATAAGTTTGTTTCTTGATAATTGGCTTAAAAAATAGTAAGACTGAGAAATTCTTCAAGAAGTTGACTCAAGCAGATATGTAAAACATATGAGTATTAGTAAAAATTATGAAGTGAGGAAGATGGAAAAGGAAGCTAGCTTCCATAATTTGCTCTAGATGTGTATTTTTACTTGTAGCCTGATTTTTATGCACACTAAAATACTAGATTTATTTGCAAACATTGAAAGTATGTTTGGGAATTGCTGAGGAAGAGTAATGTGATCAAATATACTGACCCAGGAGTCAGATACTTGCTTTAATTCTTCAAGCTCAGCAAAGAATTGCGTTGCTCTTTGAAAGATCTGAATATAATTTTTCTAACTTATTTAAAATAAAGTTGAATTAAATAATTTCAAATTTTTCTACTTGCTATGATATCTTGTGATTCGGCTAACATCAATCCTATATGATTGCTTTCTCTGAACTTCTGGATTTGTGGTTAAGTTTTCAATTTATATTTCTTTGTTCTGTGTTTTAGTTTTTTAATTAAAAACATGAATCATACATGTTTATGGTGTTCATTGTTACTTTTAAAATGTATTAATTGTATAATGACTGAATCAAGCTAGTTGACATACCTTTAAACTCACATAACTTTTTTTTATATTGAGACCATTGAAAATCTACTCTTTTATAGCAATTTTCAAGTATACAGTACCTTATGATTTATTATAGTCACCATGCTGTACATCAGATCTCTGGAATAATTCCTCTTGTACAACTAAAACTTTGCACACTGTGACCAATATCTCCACATTTTCTTGTTGCCTCCCACTCTTACCCCTCATCCTCCAGTAGCCACCATTGTACTCTTCTTATTAGTTCAGCTGTTAAAAATGTCACCTGTGAGATAACTAAGTATTTGTTTTTCTGTGCCAGTCTTATTTTGCTTAACATAATGTCCTCCAGATTTATCCATGTTGTTATAAACAACGTAATTTCTTCCTTTTCTAAGATAAATAGTATTTCAGTGTGTTTGTGTGGATACATGTGTGCGCGTGGGTAGCATATTTTCTTTGCTCATTCATCCATTAATGGACACTTAGCTTGGTCCTGTGTCTTGGTTATTGCAAGCAATCTTGTAATAAACATGAGAGTAAAAATATCTCTTTGATATGCTGATGATATTTCCTTTGGACATATGCCCAGAAAGTTAAATGGTTGGATTACATTCTAGTTCTATTTTTAGTTTTTTGAAGAATGTTCATATTGTTTCTATATGGCAGTATTGACTTACATTTTCACCAATAGTGCACAAAGTTTTTTTTCTCCATATCCTTGTCAACATTTGTTATATTTTTTTATTATAGTCATCCTAATAGATATGAGATGATATTTCACAGTGATTTTGCTTTGAATGTCTCTGAGATTATAAGTTATATTTAGTATTTCTTATATACCCAGCAACCATGTGTATTCCTTCTTTTGAGAAATGTCTGTTTAGTCCTAGCCAGAGAAATTATTCAAGAAAAAGAAATAAAAGACTTCCAAATTGTAAAGAAAGAAGTTAAGTTGTCTCTTCTTACATATGACATGAACTTATATTTAGAAGAAACCTATAAAGACTTCACCAAAACAAAACTGTTAGAACTAATAAACAAATCCAGTAAATTTGTAGCACACAAAATCAGCATACAACAATCAGCATTTGTACAGACTAATGATCAGCTAGAATAAAAAGAAATCAAGAAATAATCCCATTTATGGTAGCATCAAAAATTGCTTAGGAGTATGTTTAACCTAAGAGGTGAAAGACATGTTCACTGTAAACTGTAAAACATTGATGAAAGAAACTGAATAAGGCAAAAACAATGAAAAGATACCCCATGTCCATGTATGAGAGGAATCCATATTGTTAAATATCCATACTATCTAAAGCTGTGTATAAGTTCAATGCAATTTCCATCAAAATTCCAGTTTTATTTTTCACAGAAATAGAAAAAATTATTCTACTTTCACATGGAACCAGAAAAATCCTAAATTGCCAAGGAAATCTTGGACAAAATAAACAAAGCTGGAAGCATCATACTACCAGATCTCAAAATATACTACAAAGATATAGTAATCAAAATGACATGGTATCTGCATAAAAATAGGCAGACCCAGAAATGAATACATGCATTTGTGGTCAACTGGTCTTTGACAAAGGTAGCAAAGATCACTCAATGAAAAAAAGGACAGTTTTCAGTAAATATTATTGAGAAAACTGGATATTGACATATAGGAGAATGAAATTGTACCTTTATCTCACACCATCTAAAAAATCAGCACAAAATGGATGAGACATTTTGTGAGACATGAACTGTGAGACATGAAACTCTAAAACTTGACATTTGTGTTGCCAGCGATTTTATAAAACATAACCACAAAAGCACAGGCAAAAGAAACAAAAATAACCAAATGAGACTATATCAAACTGAAAGTTTCTGCATAAAAGGAAAAAGAAATAAGCAGAGTGAGGAGATAGCCTATGGAATGGGAGAGGATATTTGCAAACCATATATATGGTAACATATCCAAAATATATAAAAACTCAAATAATTCAATAGTTAAAAAATAATTAGAAAATGGTCAATTTACATTTTTGAGAGTAACATAGTTTTGAAATCTTATCACCTACCACAAATCACCAAGCAAAAATTTATTTCATACTAACATTTTGTGAAACTTATTTCTACTATCTTAACATTTTTGCATCATAGAAAAAAATTATCCAAAGCATGTGACCATGTTTCTTGGACTGAAAAGGCTTCTTTCAGTCATTCAAAATATTAGTTTCCATTTTATTAGATGGAAGTACTGAATATAAATATGGTGTTCAATGTGGGAAGCTCTAAGTATAAGCTGATAGATTTTCCATTTGCATCAGGTCAATTTAAAAGTGTTGTGGATTTTCCCTTTTTCTATTAACAGTGCTACTATTTGGGGTCAAGGACTTTTTATCTCTCATCTGTATGTGTGTATTAGCCTTCTAACTAGATCTTAGGCTGAAGTCACATTCACCTCTAAATCCTTTGATCAAATCAATGTTCTTTCATGTCCATGCCATTTGTTATTACTCCTTAGTGAACTGCAATAGTTATCAGATAAAGTCAAACACTTTATCTTGTGTATTCAAGATCATTGTGCATGGGGCTTTATCGTAGCAATTCACCTGTATCTCAGAGAACTCTCTATTACTCATGCTGTGCCCCATGTATAATGTCTCCTTCTTCTTCAGTAAAGTCTATCTTAATTTGTATTTGATAAGTGTTTAATTGTAGAAACTTTCCATGTTTGACACAGGGCATAATAGTCGTCTTCTTCTATATATCCTCATTTTTTACTTCACATATGCTTATATGCAAACATACGGAATGTCTCTCCCTCCCCCGTTGTCTTTCTGTTTGTGAACAAATCATTTTGACTCATACACTTACTTACAAATGTATCTCTATAGCAATGGCTTTTAATTTTGCTGCAAGATTAATTTTTTCAGTGCTATTCCTTAATTCAATAAATGTTTACTAACATTAAGCTACACACTAAGGATATGACAGTTGATAAAGGAGATATGATCTCTGTTCCAGGGATTTATAGATAGGACTGGAAAAGAAAATTCTCTATTTTAGAAAATGACCTCTTTGTTAAAAGTCATGGCACATGGCATATCACCCTGGCTCTTGCTCCATGATATTACAATTCACCCTAAATAGCTCTTCAGGGATATAAATTTTAAGGCATAGTTCTGTGTATGAAATTTTTCTAATTAATAATCTTCAGCAGCTCCCTATACCATGATGTTTTATAGATAATCTGAACAAAGTCTCAATAGGATATTCCTGACTTCCATTTCTGGACATATCTTCAGTGGATAGTTCATTTTTAGGTATATCTTTTTACACTGTGAGCTCTGTGAGAATAACAATTGTATCATACACTCATTTTTTTCATACTATTTTGCTGGTAACTAACTTCTTTCTATTTCTCTGAATATACTATGATTTTTAATCTAATGCTGCTTCTTCCCATGGGAATGCCTTTTTCACAAACTTAAAGTGTCAAGTTCTATCTCAAAGGCCAGTTTCTCTATAAAACTTGGGCTGATGCTATCTCCAGCTGAAAGTAATATTTCTCATCTAAGTCTCTCATAATTGTTCTGGGTATAATCTTTATGAAATTTGTCTTACTTTACTTTGACAGATTAAAAAGTAATCTTACAAAGGGTTACTTTTTCAATTTAAAATCTCTTTTTCATTATAAATAACCATTTTCAAGGCAAAGAGTCACATGTTGGCAATTTCTTCTGGTTCAGTCTAATAGGATAAAGAGTGAAGACATTTCACATTCAAGATTAAAGCTTTACATTCAAGGCTTATAGAATAAATAGTCACAATGAATAGCAGGGTATTCAAAAGTATTAATAATAAACATAACATCATTAGGTGGAAATTAGCTAAACATTCCATAAATGCTCCCCTACATGATGGATAAAAACACCATTTTCCTAAACTTCTTAGTTGATTCTGGAATAATTTAAGCCTAATTCTAAGGCACATAATCAGGTCATTCCTTATAACTTTAATGACAGATTAACTTGAGGAAAAGCTTTCACATTACTTTCAATTAAAATGACAGAGAAAATGATGTGTAGGAACATTTCTTCACAATGCCCCGTAAGAGGGTATTGTTGCAAATATGCCATTTATGAGCTACATGTTCACTCCCAAAGTACAAAGTAAAACTCAGTTCACTCATTTCTTTTTTCATTTGTCAATGGTGTTAGTCCTTATAAAGGACTACAGTACATAACACAGTACCTTCTTCAAAGATACCACAGTCCAGTGAGGACGTCAGAGCATGGTACTGTGGAAAATTCCCTTCTTTCCTTCTGGAGGCATTTGCATCCCTCATACCATGGTTCACGACCCCTAATCCATGTATCTTAGTGCTTGTACTGGGTTCCAACTTTATTTTTTTGTTTATTAAATCATAGCTGTGTACATTGAAGCAATCATGGGGTACAATGTGCTAGTTTCATATAAATCTGAAATATTTTCATCAAACTGGTTAACATAGCATTCGTGGTATTTTCTTCGTTATTGTGTTAAGACCTTTATATTCTGCATTCCGTAAGTTTCACCTGTACCCTTCTACAATACACCATAGGTGTGCATACCACAGGTTTACATGTATGTCACTCCTACTAATATGAAATTTCTTTATTTGCCTTTATTCTTGGTATTTAGGACAAAATAGGTCCTGATAAACAAAAATATTTGTCAAACATATAAATGAATTAACAAAAGAGCAAAAATTAAAGATATATATATGTCGAGAAAGTGAACGGAGTAAGACCTCATGACAGTCTTGCAGGAGAGGAGAATATTATCTTTTCAATGCCCAACAGACAGTTCACTTACAGCGTTCACTCAAAATAGAAACAGAAATTTGGGAACAGCATCAAAGGGCATGAGTTATTAAAAAACAATTATGTAGGACACAGTAGCCCACATGTGTAATCTCAGCACTCTGGGAGAAAGAGGCAGGAGAATCACTTGAGGCAAGGAATTCAAGACTAATCTGGCAACATAGTGAGGCTCGGTCCCCTCTCTGCAAAACATGAAAATAAAAAAGTGAGCCTGGCATTCTGGAGTCCAGTGACACAGGAGACTGAGGCAGGAAGATTACTTGTGCCCAGAAGTTTGAGGTGACAGTGAGCTATAATCACACTGCTGCACTCCAGCCTGGGTGAGATCCTATCTTTTAAAACAAACAAAAAGGCTCAAGAATGGAAGAAAAAGTATCCAACGTACTCAGCCCTACTATGAAGCTAATTTACAGCTTTCATGTGAAGGCTGTAACCCAATTATAGCATAAGATTATGGGGAAAGGGGCAAGAGAGGGGAGGGGAGGAGGGTGGATAATTGGTGGGCCACACCTATGGTGCATCTTAGAAGGGTACAGGGGAAACTTACCAAATACAGAATGCAAATGTCTTCATACAATAACTAAGAAAATTCCATGAAGGCTATGTTAAACAGTTTGATGATAATGTTTCAGATTGTATATGAAACCAGCACACTGTACCCCTTGATTGCACTAATGTACTCAGCTATGATTCAATAAAAAAAAGGCAAAAAAAATTGACAAATTACATAAAAGACAATTAATTGACACATTAAACCAACGGATATGAGTTTTAAATTTAGTCTTACTACTATATTTCTGGACTATAAGCTTTAAACTTCTGATATTTCTACCTACAAACTCCTCCAAAGTTTGCGTTTAGTTTATAAAGTTAAATAGGGTTCATGGAAAAGGCACTTTGTCAGTGAAATTACTGGTGGAATAAATGAATTTGTGAAATGCTTCAAGTCACACTGTCTAAGAAAATTTAGCTATAGATAAATCGGATATCTGCGTTTATACACGTTGGTTCTAATAGCTTACCTGGCTGAAGAAAGTCACTAGAAGTCTCTGCTAGCTGGGTGAGTTATTTCTTCCCATGGCATCTATTGTGTACTTGGCTTTGAGTCATAGTTAAATACAGTTTCTCAAATAATTGAAATCCATCTGACCCCAAACCAATCTTCCCTAACCAAAGATATCTCAGAAGGCACTGTAAAAGACAACAAATCTTCTATATTTAAAATGGGGGGGGGTGAAGACCTATTCAAAGAGTCAACACATTCTCGAAAAAGAAAAATATTATCTTATCATTTAATTAAGAGCTCAGAGATTATTTCTCCCTTGGTAGTTCTTAAATTAAATGCCACCACTTATTTTAGAAAGACACTGCCTAAGAATAATTCTCTCCAACAAAATGAACAAACCTTTTATTTGTAGTAGGAAATTGGTAAAAGATGTTCTGTTTCCCTTTGTGTGTGTGTGTGTGTGTTTGGGTATTTTTTTTTTTTTTTTTTTTTTGAGACAGAGTCTCACTCTGTAGCTCACTCTCCGGCTTAAGAAATTCTTTTGCCTCAGCCTCCCGAAGAGCTGGGACTACAGGCACCCACTACAATGCCCGGATATTTTTGTTGCCGTTGCCACTGCTGTTTTAGCTGACTGGGGCTAGGTTCAAACCTGCCACCCTCTGTATATGGGGCAGGTGCCCTGCCCACTGACCCACAGGAGCTGCCCCCCTTTGTGTGTTTTTTAACTTTTTAGTTTCCAATAATTTAAGAATTACAGGAGTTGCAAAAATTATGCAATGTTCCAATAGATCCTTCACCCGGGCTTGTTTAAGGCTGGCATCTCATATTACTATAGAATAATTATTAAAACTAGAAAATTAGCATGTTGTGATGCTATTGTTAACTAAACTGTAAATCTTTTTTGTATTTTACCAGTTTTCCCCCTATTTCTTTTTTCTGTTCCAAAATCTAATATATGATCTAACATTGTATTTTGTTTTCATGTCTCCCTAGTCTCCTCCAATCCATGATCATTTATCAGTTTTGTTTTGTTTTGGAATTTCATTGTTGTTTCGTTTTACTTTTCTGGCTTTTTTTTTTTTTTTTTTTTTGACTTTCATGATCTCAAGAGTTCTGAAGAGAATGGAATGGTAGAATCTCCTGTCTTAGTATGGCCGAAGCTTTGTCTTGACTACAGTGGTGGAATGCATTATTGAGCAAAATATCACAGAGGTAAGGTGCTTTTCTCAGTGTGTGGTGAGACCTACATGTTCTATTACTGGTGATGTTAACATTTATACTGTCAGAGTTATTCCATCATGAAGTTATTATTTTTCTCTTTGCTAATTAATAAATATTTGGTTTAGAATAGATGATTCAAAACTACACAAATATCTTATTCCTCTTAAATTTGGGTTCACTTATTTAAACGTCTATCCATGGTTCATGCCTATAAAAACTATTAGTGCTGTATTCTAATGATAATTTTTATTTTACTTGTTGTTTCTACATTTACTCATTCAGCCATTTGTACCAGTATGAATTCAAAGATATTAATTTTATTCTTAGGGTTATAATCCAATGCCATTATTATTTATTTTGTAGCCCAAATTTTTCCAGCTGTGACCACTACGTGCTTTTCTTTTGTTGTTGTTTTAAATAAAATCAACTTTTAGAAACAGTTTTTAGGTTTACAGAAAAATTAAGTACATATAATTCTTATATATTCCCAGTTTTCCTTATCTTTAACATCTTAACATTAGTATGATACATTTACTATATTTGTTACAATCAATGAGCCCATATTAATATATTATTATTAAATAATGTCTATAGTTTATCCAGATTGCTTTAGATTTTATCTAATTTCCTTTTTTCGATTTCAGGTTCTTAAGAATAACATGTAACATTGGTTTGTCAAGTCTGCTTAAGTTCCTCTTGATTGTGGCAGTTTCTGACTCTCCTTAGCATTGATAACCTTGATATTTTTGAGAAATATGTCAGGTACTTTGTAGGACGATCTTCCACTGGTATTTACCTGATGTCTTTCTCATATCTAGAGTGTAGTTATGAGATTTGGGAAAAAGTAAAATGTCATTTTCATCACATCGTATCAAGACTACATATCATTGACATAACATAGCCTGGTTTAGATGTTAACCTTGATTAAATGGATGAGGCAGTGTTTGTCAGTTTCTCCCTGTAAATCTGCTGTGTTTGGGTTTTTTTAACTTGCTTCCTCTATTTTAGTTTTTGGGAAGAAGTCCCTATGCTAGCCCTCACTTCAGCATTGGAGAATTATGCTCCTCATCTTTAAGGACAGAGTATCTACACAATTTAATTAGAATTCTTCTGTGTGGAAAATTGATACATTTTCCTCATTTTTTAATTAAAGGATCACAGATAATCATTTTATATTTTATTGTATGACAAGATAAAATCATTTATTCTTTTTTTTGGTTAAGTTACTTTATTTTTTTATTTTTTTTATAATTTTATTGAATCATAATTGTGTACATTGGTGCAATCATAGGGCACAATTCATATACATTCAGAAATATTTTGATTGTACTATTACAGATAGCCTTCATGGCATTTTCTTGATCACTATATAAAGACATTGATACTCTACCTTTAATAAGTTTCACCAGTACCCTGCTAAGATGCACCGTAGGGGTGTTCCCATTAATTGCCCTCCCTCCTCCCATCCTCCCCCTCCCCTCCCCTCCCTTTCCCCTTTCCCTGTATTCCTGTGCTATAATTGG
>CAUYON010174020.1:0-27704 GCA_963573935.1 Arctocebus calabarensis | reverse complement strand
ATGTCTTTATATAGTGATCAAAGAAATGCCATGAAGGATATTTGTAACAGTATGATCAAAATATTTCTGAATGTATATGAATCGTGCCCTGTGATTGCACCAATGTACATAATTATGATTCAATAAAATTATTAAAAAAAATACTATTTAATGTGATAGATTACCAGAAAATATTTTGCCCTCCACAATATGTTGATTGTTTTATAATTATAAAAGTAATACTCTCATAATTGTGGTATAAATAATGTCACCAACTCAGGTATGCAAGAATTAACACTTGTTCATTAAATTGAATAAAATATAACATTGGAACACAATCCTAATAGCCTTTTTATAGCCTAGACTGCTCTTGAATTTTATGTGGGAGTCTGATAAAATGTCTCTACTCTTCAGCTCTTTAGGGTTACTGCTGTTATTATAGTCCAACCTGTTTAGTCATTGATGAACAGATGACAGGTATTTTTGTGCCAAAACAGGGGACAGAAAGCTTACTTAGATGAGGCTGAGAGCTTTGATCCCTTAAAGCCAGATACTATAGAGGCATCCTACAACTTCTTCCTCCAGGACCCCAGCCCTTCCCCAAGGATCAAGACAAAGAAACCTCACATAGGTCTCCACTCCTCTGAGGACTGTCAGAAATCTGTAGTTTTCCAAATTTGGGGTAATATTCTTTACCTCTTATTGTTCCCATTTCTTTGTCCCCATCAAAGCTGTGTTTTCCTCTCCCTATTTCTTTCTGAATGCATCTATTCAGCTCAGACTCACACAAGGAGCCAGAAAGGGAGATGGACTTCATATCACCAAGGTAAGGACAAGACTTACCTACCTTTTTGAAATGCAGAGAAAGAAAATATAGGGTAAAAACAGAAATGGCTTTTATTCATTGTCTTCCTTCTTCAGTGATGCAAAGAAAACACAAACCATTTTTATAAATACATATGTCCCTGAAGTCATACATGTGGAACAGGACATGGAACAGGATTTTTCCCTTTTGACTTAGGTTTAATTTTTATTGATGCTCTAGCTTAGGGAAGGAGTTAAATGTATCCAGGCAGGCTTTGTTGGAATGAACCCAGTTGTTCCAGAGCATATCATATCTACAAGCCTGTATAAAATTCAGTTTGAGGTGCATTCACTGAAGGGGAATATGTATCAGTAGAATGTATAGTGGCTTTCAACTATTTATCACAACCTCCAACCTGCAACCCCCACTCCTCGCCAGCTAAGCAAAGCCACTGGAGAGATGGTGGTGCAAAAAAGGGCCTGGTCTCAGAGACTCCTGGTAGCTACTTGGTAGGCTGCAGAAAATTTTAGGCCTTGCTTATGCTGCTTGCCAAGTTGGTACTTAGAGGGCTTGACATGTGTTCCTGTAGATTAGGGAGAATCGGAGCAATCAGATGGCCGGGAAAGTACAACTGTGGGGCAGCCTGCACAGCTGCATGGGTTTTCTTTGGGCCCAGTGGGTACTATAGAAGAGAAGCAGGCAAAAATCAGGTAATCTAAAAATGCTTTTGAAGCTTTTATTTGGAAATAATTGAAAACTTCCTAAAACATTGCAGTCTAGCATAAATAAATTATGTGTTCCCCTGACTGAGACTAATTTTAACAATTGACACATTTGCTTCATCTTTTTTTTTTTTTTTTTTTTGGTGTTATCATTTTTCCCCTTCCCTGCTTTCTTTCAGTATACATAAAATATTTTCCAAGCCATTTGAGGGTAAGTTGCAGCCATCATATCCCTTTCTCCTTACTGCTTCAGTATTTATTTTTATGAGCAAGGACATTGTCCTATGAAATTAAATATAATGATCAAAATCAGGAAATTTAACACTGATAGATGACTGCTGTGGACAGACTTTACTGTGATATTATGAGTTGTTCACAATATCATTTATTACCTCAATCAGGACACTTTTTGAAAATGAAAGGGGTGCTATTAATGATGCTAGGACAGCAGGTGTAAACTGAAGCTGTGCTAAGCAAATGGGATGAATGGTCACTCTGAGCTTGAGTGAGCTGTTAAGGATCTCACCTCGCAGAGCTGCTCCCTGCAGGAGTGAGAACAGTCAGCAGAAAGGGACCAGAGGTGTACCCGGGAGCCAGAGCCCAGGGTGGGCTGGATCAGACAGCGTCCAGTGCCAAGTGTGGCATGGTGGCGGTTGCCTGTGACAGCGTGAAGCAGGCAGGAATGCATTTAGCGAGATAGAGCAGCATTCAGATGTGTGCAATGGCTGACTGTGGGGCAGCCAGGAGAGGGGTACAGACAGAACCAGCGAAGAGAAACAATCTTGTCCGCCATTGCCTCAGCCCTTTTCCCCTTACGCGGACTCTAGAGAGAAGAGGCAGTTCAGGGGATAGAGGGAAAGCGCTGGACGGGGGGACGAAAGGACAGACTAAGTTCCTTCTTTGTCACTCCTGTTCCATGCTAGAGATTTCACTTGTGCCAGGGGAGGGAGAAACTAAATTAGAATGGAAAATTAATGTTTGGAATTATATTGGAGTGCAACTTTTAAAATGGAAAACATTTTGTGTGTGTGTTTTCTCATCCCTTCTGTGGGATCAGCCCTAAATATCCCTCATCCTGAGGAGAAAAAAATTTGAAGGAAGTGGGGACTGTTTTCTTTGTTGTAATTTATCATATCCAGCATATTCAATCAGTAAACTGACTGCACATTTTTTTTTTTTAAATTCAAACATTGACTAAGGAAATCGAACTGAAATTCCCAAGTTCTTTTCTCTCTCCCTAGCCCACTGCAAAGCTGGGCTGTACCTGTTTGTGTGTTTGTATTGTTCCTCTCTTCTTCCCGACTTTTGTTTTTTAAAAAAATGCACAATATATATCTATACATATACATATACATATAAAAATCATACATCCTATCCCCAAACTACTTTGTTCACTATTTTATGATACCTTGTGGACATCTTAAAACATATCATAGTCTCTTTACATTACAACACAAAAAGATCTTCCTCCTTGTAGGGACATGCCGGGATTAAATTAACCAGTCCTTGATGACAATTTCTTTTCCATTGTTAGTGATCATAGATAATTTGATCATTTCTTTAAGGTACATTCCTGGAATGAACTTGTGTCTGAAATATAGGTGAAAATTTTGTGATATATATTGCCATAACATAAAGTTTGTCTTTAGGTAGAGTCACACTGGCAGTAAATAGTTACTCTTTCCTCACACTATTGTCAAAAATGTAGTGAATGTTACGTCTAGCATGTACTTAGCCATACACAAAGGGACACAGTTCAGTTTAGTTTCCAGTGACTGTAATTAGAAATTTGAGAATACCATAGTGCAGGATGGAATCATAATTTCTTTCTTTCTTTCCTTCCTCCCCTCTTCTCCCCTTCTTTCTCCTCTTTCTTCTTCTCTCTCTTTTTTTTTTTTTGCAAACAGTTCTTAAATTTTAAAACCTTAGAATTAATGGAAGAAGGAAAGAAAGTAGTTCTAAATGACTGCAAGGTTGAATATATTCTACAGTTTTCCAAAATTTGATAGCTGGATCTGAGATTATTTTTTGCATTTGTACAGTTTTGCTTCTTACTGATCATATGGATCACTGCAAAGCCCACCTCCACTGTTGACTGGTTATTTTCGGTGACATCTGTGTGAGTGGGATGTTAGTACATTCTGCAAAAACTACAGAGAATTGTGCTTCACAGCAGTATTAGGATTATGCTTCATTTGATACTATGCCAGGTCTGTGCTTTTCTTTTTCCTTTGTACTGCCTCTCTAAAGACTAAGAAATTAATAATAACAATAAGATTGGAACAGCTAAACTGTAGCCATCATATAACTGAGCCCTTAAGAGCATCTCAACTATGAATTTGTGTTCCATCTGCTTTACTTATAATGGTGAAAATTCAGGTCATTCTTTTCTTTATGAAACTTCATTGTTCATAATGACATATTTCTTGCTTATTCCTGAGCTGAAGTCATACTTAGCTTCCCAAGGAGAATGTATTTACTGGAAAAGAAAATGACTCGAGTAGATTGTGTAGGACTGATGAAGACCCGGCCTACTGCTTCCATGAATAGTTTCTAGTGGGCCTCCCCTGGTAACTCTAAAAGGAGTCAATTGTTCAGCTTTGGGAGTTACTTTAACTCTGTGTGCCTACCAAATTCCACTGAAACCATCTAAAATACTATTTTTAAAAAAGTGAACTAGTGCTCTATTAGAGGACTTAACTTCTCCAAAATAGAGTTATAATTCTTTTTCTCCAGGCCATGTATTTCCAAAAGCTGGATTGCTAAAGCATCTTGGGTATCTGTAGGAAGTTCCCACAAAAATGGAAAAGATGAGTAATTTTTTGTAGCTCAGGATTTTTATGACAGAAATAGTCTATGAAATACAGCACTTGAGTTCTTATCCATTTATCAACTTAAGATGCTATTAGTCAGAAGTGAAAAACTAGATTAGAGGTCACACACCAGTGGCCAATGGCTGATCTTGCCTGTAGGTGTTCCATTTGCCCAACACATGGTGTTGTGAACCGAATTTTTGTGCCCTTCCCCTTAGCATATGTGTTAAAATCCTAACCCCCCAAAGGGATGGTATTAGGAGATAGAGCCTTTGGGAGATAACTTAGGCATGAGGATGAGGCCCTCACAACAGGGGTTATTGCTCTTATAAAAGGACCACAGAGAGCTCTTTAACTCCCTTTCCACCATTTGAGGACTCAAGGAATTGCTAGTCTGCAGCCTAGAAGATGGTCCTGGCCAGAACCAGACCATGCTGGCCCCTAGATCTCAGACTTTCAGCCTCCGAAACTGTGACAAATGAATTTACTACTTTTGAGTGATCCAATACATGACATTTATTATAGCAGCCTGAATTCAGACAGACCTTTTCAAGTTGTTGGCTAGTATTTAAAAATCTGGATTTCAAGTATCTTTTGGAAAACTGGAAGATCTGGTCTTGCTAAGGTGGCAATCCTACACTGTGATTATATCACTGTCCTTTCGGGACAGAATCTGGGATTATCTCGTTTATATCACCTGCTTACCTCCTGTAGACTACTGAATTTATAGCACCTGGTAAGTTCTGGGAAGGCAGAATATACATTTTTTAAAAGAGAATAGTGAGGAAGAGGGAATTATTTCAAACAGCTCAATTTGTTATCCTTTTTTAAGTCCCTCCTTAATTAAATAATAATTATATAAATATAAATCTAAAATAAAATCATATAAATATAAATGATTCACTCCTGGTGAGCAACTGATGCTGTTTTCCAATAGCACTTTTCACATACCTCAGTAAAGATACTTTTCATAATATACTGTTACTTTTCACTGTCAGTCTGCCTTCTCCCATAGACCTTCTCCTTTATATCCTAATTGCCCTTGGAACATCCCAGTGCCTCATTACTGGATGTTCTGGAGAGCAACTTTGTGAATGAATGATGCTTGGATAGATGAATGAACAAATGGGCCATTGGGCTATTCATGATGACTTGGGTTTCTTAACTAAGGGTGATACAGGTGACTGAAGTAGGGTTTTTTCTCAACCCTTGGCACTTTTTAGGTAGTGTGTGTCATCTAGAGCTTTTAGTCCATGCCATTTGAAGCCTGAACTATGTATTAGAGCAATACCATTGCAATAGAGTAGTTTTATTTTCCTATGAATACTGAGAATAACAATTCTTACTTTATCATCCTATTAAACTTAACACAAAACCCAATATAAGCTCATTATTCCCGTCAAGTTTTTAATCATTACCTGACAAAAGAAAAAGCTGTAGTCATCCAAAAATACAATTTTTGTCTTCCCTTTGGAAGAATAACATGTTCAAGTTCTCTCTCTTTGTAATTTCACTTCTGTTTTTGGTTATCCCTTTATAAAAGAATGTAAAATTGTCTTTTCAACCTCTCCTTTGTCAAGAATGTAAATACAAAATGTTCAATGTTTTGTAACAATTTTAATATATTTCTCCTTTAAATTAAGATTGTAAAAGGTAAAAAATAACCTAGCCATTTAATCAAAGTGTAAATATTTTCATGACTGCAATGAAAGGGAAGCTATTGAACAAATGGTATCTGAGGGTGGCTATTCTAATTGGAGTCATTGCATAAAAAAAGCAAAAGCAATTCCCTGTATGGAGAAGGCAAAGCTGATTTAATCCAGTCTTATTAAGGACAGGTCTATTGTGAATGAGCTTTTCATCATTTTATCACCAACCCGAAGGTACTTTTAGATTTGTTTCTCACACAGACTGCAGTATTTCCATCACTCTTATCTCATGCAGTTATCTATCACTTTGACATTGATATATTTTAGAAGGTGTGAAATTTAAGTCATGTGTAATTACATATGCCGAGTTCTGTTTTGCATGTGCTTACATTATAAAATTGGAAGTAGGTTCATGATTTCTATGTGGGGAAAATCACTAGAGAATCAGTTACAGTATTTTTAAAAATAGGGACAGGGTTAACACAGGTCTGGCTCTGAACAATTTTGAGTACAGTCTATTTTTGGGAATAGTGCCCACTTTCTGAATGTCAGAATCCTGATAAAACTAGATTGTGCCTGGAAATGTGGCAATGCATATCTATAATTCAATTTTTAATTACATATTTCTGAAAGCACATTTTTCTACACTATATTTAATAATGAAAAGACTACATATTTGGCATGTCAATAATCAAAAATTTTTTAAAAACTAGATATTATTTTAGATATCATTAAAAGCACATATTCAAACAGAATTTATTTAGTGTTTCTTGACTATGGAAGGCCACATTTTTCTTTGCAAATATAATTCTTGCCAAAGATTTGTCTCCATTATGAACATTTGAAATTTCTTTCCCATTTTAGAATGATAGCAACTAAGCTTACACCTAAAATGTTGCGTTAATGTTCTTTGTCTGACTATTTAGCAAAGAAGGATTGTAAAGGAAATTCACTGGACTCTCTTTTGAAAAAGAATTCCCCTTACTTTGAGGGTGACTTCCTGTGGTATTAAAGCATTGTGCAGGTATAGCAATTACTGAACCTGCAGAGTAACAATTTTGCCCACACAGATATAATTTTATAGTTCTTTAAAGAAGATTTTAAAAATATCTAACAAAGAGAGAGCCTGCCAAGGTAATCTTCTTAGGCAAATCCTTGTTTGATGTGCAACAGCGGATAGGAAAATAGGACCAGTGGGCCTGCTGGGATTCTCTGCCCAGCACTGGACTTCTCCTCAAAGAACCTTTGTTAAAGGAAAGTTCCTTTGCTCCCAGGACATCAGTAACATACCTTATGGGTCTCATGGGGAGACTGGCTGTGGGATAAAAGAGGTGTGGGCCTGCTTAGAAGGATAGAGCTGTGATTTCTTCCAGTCTGCTAGGATGGAGCACAAGAAACATCTGCAGAGGGGACTTCCTAAGAACTCTGGAATCTCTGATGTTCCTGTGGTGCCCTGGGAAGCCCACATTTCTAAAAATGGAAACTTGAAAGGACTCCCCTTTCCCTCAATTTTTTTGAGCGCACTGTTGGCTCTGGCAGTGGGCAGGGCAGTGAGGCTCAATACTGGATAGAGATTTTCGGAGGGCTGGTTGGAATCGAAAGAAGGCAGTCCTTTTACAGGCTCTGAGGCACTTCCCACTTGCCCCAGGTCTCCCTCCATTAAGCTGCTCTGACCCCTGACCTGAAGTAACACGAGTTAAGTCTCCCTCCTCCTGAATTATGGACTCATCACTTCTCTGGGATGGAAGAGGTGTGTTGAATCCACGGAAACCTAGCTTCCTCCCAAACTCAACCTCGTTCATCCTCACAGCCAAATGACATCGATGTTAAGAAGCTTAAAGACATCAAATTTACTTCATAATCTTAAGCTTGCTATGACAAACTGATGTAGTTATAAGAAATGGTAGGGTTTTTAAATTTAAATGCATTAATGAATTTAATGTTTTAGTTATCAGAATCTCATTTTAACAAATTGATTCTAAGCCACTGTACCAAATAGTTGTATAAGCTTCTGAGAAACCTTAATGATTTTCTTCTTGAATCTTCATCCCTTGGCCTTTAAAAAAAAAAAAAACCTTTTCATTGTCGCTATTCCATTTCCATTATTATCACCTCACTTCAAAATGTGAGACTATCAAAATAGCTTTTCAGTTGGTTCTTTTATTCACAGATTCTTTTCTATCTACAACTCCAAAGTATCCTGCTTAAGGTTGTCAGATAAATTTTTCAAAAAACTAGCTACTTACATGCTGAAAACCTTCAATAATACCCACTGTTCAGCAATAAAGTAAAAAGTTATGCACGTATACTCATTAAAAGATAAAACTTCATTGTGCCATTCCCCTGCTTAAAACCCTCTGTTTGCTCCCCACTGCCTTTAAAAGAAAGACCAAATACCTTAGAAAATGGTCATCTAATTCTGTCTGAACTGTCCCTGCCCATCACTCTAACCCCATTATCCTCATTACATCCCAGCCCTCTTGGATTTTGTTATAGTGCCATGACTTCATCCACAATTAGCCATGGTTAATGGAAGTTCCTAAGGGAACACAGGGAAGACAGTCCTTAGTTACCAGTTCGTGGTCATGTGGTCATTTGGGGACTTGTATCAACCCCATTTGATTGAAAAGAACTATCTGTAATCTGACTGCTTCTCTGTATCCTGGCGCCACCAATTTCTTTTTGGTGTACCTACATCCACTTCTGCCTCCCTCCTGGTTTTCTTCCAGTCCTATGCTTTTCTCATGCTTGACCTTGCCATGGAGACTTTATGTTATCAATCACTCTGTGTCAAGCATTGCATCTTTCCACTTTTTGTCTTATTCTTTATCTCTTGAGTCACTTAGTCCTCCCTCAGCAAAGGCTTCGTTGAGCTCTCTGACTATATCAGATGCCTTTCTTGCTTCCTCTTTTAGCTCTATGTGTATTTTTTTCATGGCATTTTTCACAATAATAATTTTTACATTTATTTTTCTGAGTGTTTGATCAGTATCTGTCTCCTCCATGATATTGTGAGCTCCAGTAGAGGGAGTGCTAGATTGGGTATTTTTTTCCTCCTTTTTTTTTTTCTAAAGAACAAAAAACTACTCTCTATTTCTGGTATCCTGTGCAGTCCTTTGTCAAAAATAAGTCTGCTTAATAAATATTTTTAGAATGAATTTGAATTATACATCAAAGTCATGTCTTAAGCTTATGTCAAAGTAATACATTGTGATCCAGATTTACAACTCCCTTCCCCTATAACGTACAGCAAAAGAGGAGATGTTATTAATGTTCAACTTTTCTAGAACATTAAGCCTTTATGTTGTCATAGAAAACACTATAACTAAGTCAGAATCTTGTATGTCCTAACTTACCCTTTCCAGAGATATTTTTTCCTCCCAGATACCCAGTTACCAAACTTTCATGAGTGGAGTTTCCTATCAGTGTTCATAAAAAGATACAAGCAATGAAAATATGAACATTGTTAAAGAAATAGCTGTGGTTAGAAGGAAAAAGGTATAAGCAATGAAGATGTGGGCATTGTTGAAGAAATAACTAAGATTAGAAGGAAAAACATATGTCATAAATATATTAGTCAATGAAAAAATATGTCATAAATATATTAGTCAATATGATTCATATGTATTTCTGCTTACCTGGTAGTTTATTTCATTCTACCTTAATAACTGGATATAATCTTAAATTGTCCCAGATTGTGCTTAGGTACTCTATATCCTTTTGCAGGCAATTTTCTGAGCCTGGTGTGCTCCAATCTACCCACGACCCATAATTCCTTCAGCTCTGGGTGAAAATAGCACTTCCTAAAGATTGCTTTCTCTGACAAGCATGCTCTTCAACATAATCTTTGTTCAATATATGTTTTTATTTTCCCTTCTGGTCTATCAGCTCCTGTGGGTAGAGTCATATTTAATTTTTTGTTGCTGAGTTTCCAAATACAATGCCTGATACATAAAAACTGACTATTATTTATTGAATGGATAAATGGGCTTCGCTATCTGAATATAACCTATAAGTCACACTGCCTCTCATACAAATTTTACACTCCATTTCTGTGGTGTTGATCCTGCCATCTCTACATTTGCTATGACATTTTCCTAAAATTGTACTATATATGAATATTTTGTTTGATTTTTGCTATAGACTTTTATCCTCTACCCATCATGGCTTATCTAACACAAATACTATCTACTTCACTGTATTGTATTTCCTTAGCTAGAGGTGATGCCTTTCTTCTCTGAGCACTCAAAGCAATTAGGTGGTCACATATCTAAGAAAAGGACACCTTGTGTTACAGGCATAAATGAAAGGTGTAGATAGAGATAGGAACCTGCAGGCTTACAGTCACATGTGGCCTTCTGACTGCAGCCTTTTGACTGAATCCAAATGCTGTAGAACACATCCTTTTATTTTCATTAATATATTTTTTCATCTTGTATATTTTTATTTTTAAAATGAAAGTATTTAAAATACTAAAGAGCAAAATAAGTTTGAACAAAATAATTCTCTCAGATTGACTGACACAATTAGAACATTATTAGTAAACCATAGGCTAAGTTGATGGCTGCTATGCTAATGATTTAATTCTAATTTACCCTACCTGACTGGCATCACTACTGCATGAGGTTGGTTGGTGAGGGTTTATGGGGATGAAATATGCTGGTCTATTATCAGCTTTTGACAATGGTGTACTGTGTTTCTCTTTGAAGTGGAATTTGTGAATAGTTGCACTACTCTATAGTATTTTTTAATTCTGTCTGCTGAACACCCCATTTTGTCAAAGAAGACCAACAGAATGCTGAAGGAAGAAAAAAGATTTTTTTTTTAAATGAGAATTGGGAATTGTAATATTATAGTGTTTCTGCTAAAGATAAGATGATTTGCTAGCTTTGTGATACTGGAATCTCAACATTAAAGAAATTCAATGTTCATCAACATTATAACACCAATAAGGTAAGGACCACAAATTTTAAATTAGAGGGAGAGGTGCAAAAGGTTGTATGGAAGAAATTAATAGACAAAAAGCAAAAGCAAAGATAATTTTTCAAAGCAGCAATAAGACTTGGAAATAATGGCACTGCAGCAACTTAATAAATTAGCTTATATGCTTGGGATAAAAGGGAAGTCATCCAGTGATGTAGAAATTGAAAGAATGCATTGTTGAAGTTGTATGATGCTTAGACCCCGCCCCAATAACATTTCAAAGTTCAAACAGAGAACCACAAATGAGTGGCAGCATGAATTAGCCTTCAACTAAACAGAACAACTTCATGCAATAATTCAAAAGGGAATTCTGTATTATTTAATTACTTTAGATAAAGCAGCTGATACTATTTTGGCACAGATTTTGTCCTTCATTTGGGTCATAACAGAAGATTTTCTTTGCTACAAAGAAATCTGGACTGAATTTGGTAAATTTAGTCATTCTTTGTACAAACAGTGCACCTTCCATGACAGGAAAACATGAAGGGTTAATGGTACAGATTTAAAAAACTATTAACAGATCTAGATGCTCTCATTTCTTTTCATTGTATCTTGTATCAGCAAAATCTTGGTGCTAAAGCTACTATTTTGACACGTTGCAACAAGTTATACATCTTGTTAACTGTATCCATGCAAATGCAAGATGGAATATTCAGTTTCATTACATGCTAAAGCCCAAGGATGAGGGATTCAGCTTGGATTTTTTCCTATCATTCTAAAGTGTGTTAGCTATCTCAGGGGCAGGTATTAGCCCAAATTTTATCTCTGTGAGAATAGAATTAAATTTTGTGAAGAATAGAATCAACAATATGATTTATTAGAAGAAGATTTCAGTAAGCATGTAGCATTTCTATGTAGTATCAAGTCAAGTCAAAATGAGTTAAATATTTCTTTGCAAGGTAAAACTAAGTCTATGTATAATATGTGGCAAAAATACAAGCACTTCAAAGAAAGCTATATAACCCCCCCTATTTAAAAGGAAATTTCAGATGAACATTTTCCCCAGTTAGCAAAAGTCACTGACGAGCAGGATGACATATGCAAATAATTGGAAGAATATGCAGCTGCTATAGGGACCTTTTAATTGGAGAATACAGTGAAAGATTCACTGATTTAAAAAATCATGACATCACACTCAAATTAGCAATTCAGCCTTACCAAGGTAATATTATTAGGGAACTTAAAGAACTACAGGTGCAATTGATTGAGCTCTCAGTAGATGATATTATAAAGTCATATTTTGATGCTAAGAAAAATCTGATTGAAATATGAACAAAATGCAGTAGAATACTCACACCCTTCAGCAACATACTTGAAAAATGCTATCTTGCCTTTCAACCACATATTGCTGAGAATCTACATTCTCCTAACTACCCCTTAAGATCACAAATAACTGATACCCACCTAGAGGATTAACTGCAGACCTCCATGTTGCAACCAAATACAAATATTCAAATTCTTCCCCACAAAAAGCAGACACAACAAAGTCATAAAGATTTAATTGACTATTAAATTAATGAATAGTTTTTATTTTTTTAATTATTAAGTATATAGTAGTTAGATATTTACAAAATAATGTACATTTTAAAGTATCTAATTGAAGTTTCTTGAATGTTGCCTTATTTGATTACAGCTAAATTAATTGCAACACTAAAAGGTCTCTATCCCTTGGGTTATATATTTCTCACTTGATTGTAAACTCTTTCAGAGCAGAGATCATTTTATACCCTTCTATCTCCAATAATTCCCAACATAGTATCTTGCACATAATACTCATGTACTCAGTCAGTATTTGTTAAAATAATTGAATAGTAGCTATTCTGGTTAACCAGAGGTTTTCCTGGTCATATTGCTTAGTTTGTTAATAAAGGTGCTTAGACCTCTATGTGAAAAAAAATTATTTCATGTTAGAGTCTTATTTAAGCAGTTTTTTTCTTTGTCATTTGATTTTAGGAACTCTCTTTAGACTTAGTGGATTAAAAGTCATTAAAAGAATAAAAGTAGGCTATCTCTAATCACAAATCTTCTGAATGGCACACTAAGAGAAAGACTTTTTATGGTTTACAGAGAAAGTACTGAATGAAGAGTTGATCTTAAGTCAGCAGGTTGGCCCCTCTTCAAGAATCATTGAAATTAAAAGTGGGCACAGTTAAATAAATTCAAAAGACAGCATGATCCCAAGTTTGTTCAGTTTCCAAGTAGCATGGAGCGAAGTACGTTTGAGAATAATCAGTGTGATTATAAATTTAAGGAGCTGAGAAAAACTTCTGCCAAAAGCATTTTTAGAAAAAAAAAAAAAAAAAGCTTAGGCAAAAAAAGCCCAAGGGATTCCTGAAGAAACAGGAAATAGGAAATGACTGCAGAAATAAAGTGCATCCATCTTTTTGTTTTTCATCAAGTAAAGCACTGTCAGTTCAGGAAAACTAGGAAAAGTTTTATAAGCAGTCAACATCCAGGGCTTCAGGATTGTCTTATCACAGACTACCAAAGATTGGGTAATTTATAAAGGACAGAAATTTATTTCCCTTAGTTTTGGAGGTTGGGGCATTCCAACGTCAAGGTGCTGGCCCTGAGGCTTGCTGTGTCCTCAAATGGCAGAAGAAGAAGGGGCAAACCCACTCCCGAGAGCCCCTTTTATGGCAGCATTCATCAATTCAAGAGGGAAGAGCCCTCTCGACCTAAACACCTACCGTCAGACCCAACCTCTTGACACTGTTGCATTGGAGATTGTTTCCAACACATGAATTTTGTGGGACACATTCAGACCATAGCAAGGGCTATCACTGAAAGGCCCCGAAGGGACAGAGTATGTATATGCCAAATATTCTTAGTGACTATAGAGAAAAGAGCAGAGGATATTTTCACATTTACTGAAAAAACTGAGAATTATGTGAAATATTTTCACATTCATTTGCAAGTGAATTTTGAGTCTGGGACAGTGAATAAGTTAAGTCATAGGAATCAGATGGCCCATTCCTGTGAGACTGAGTATTTTTCAAAGACAAAGTTGTTTCTCTGTATATTAGCTAAGAAGTTACAGAATGTGGGATAACCTAGGATGAGGGAAAGGGGTATTTCTGTATTTTGTTTGTTTTCCTTTCTTTTATTTTGCCTAGCACTCTTCCTTTGTGGTATTTATTATTACACTGAACTACATTTTACTTCGATACAGAACACAAAATTTTCATATTTATAAAAGTCTATTATGTACCTTCTGGAGGAATCTGTAAGGTAGATTTGTGTAAGTAAAGTGTTACCATGGAGGGTTACCATGTAACCCATGGAATTTGTCTTTATCTCCTCACCCTCTACATACTTATGCATATTATGCATTTATACACATTCATAGCTACACATTTAAAAACTAGTATCTATCGGTAGTTTCCCCATTGGAAATATTTTCTAGAAACATTTGGAAACAATAAGTATGTTTCAGGGTACACTAACTAAAACAATGAAAGTAGTGTTTGGTTTAACCCAAGCCAAGTCTCTAGTTGGATGCCTAGTTATAGCTAGGAGCTGACTTGTGAGGGGTGGGGCATTAAGCTGGACTTGTCCTGCACAGAATGGATTTTAGGGACTAGCTCACCCTCAGAGTCTGATAGCGCCTCTTTTTGGATTACTAGTTGATTTTCAGAGGCTCGTCTCTATGGGACAGTTTCTCTCAGACCCAGGAGTAAACTCCTCACCCACATTTTTCTCACCTCGTCACACACTTTGAAAGACTGTTACTCTACACACCTGCAGAACAGGAGCAATGAGAACATTTCCCAGGACACCTGAGACACTTTGTAAATAGAGAAAGAGTTCTTAGATTTGGAGCAAATGAACACTGAGACACACTCAAGGAGTCCTGAAGCTGGCCGTGATTTATGTCAAACTCGCCTTTATAATTTCCAAGGGAAATTGGAGTATGGCTGAAATAATGGTAGTTCTAGGGGATTGTTCA
The DNA here is from genome assembly GCA_963573935.1 of Arctocebus calabarensis. Lineage (NCBI taxonomy): Eukaryota > Metazoa > Chordata > Mammalia > Primates > Lorisidae > Arctocebus > Arctocebus calabarensis. Next base: position 12,804 of record CAUYON010174020.1, on the reverse strand, counting down.
TTTTTCCTCCCTTTAATCTCCAACCTCAGGTTACACAATGAAGAGCCTAAAATGGAATGCTATAATGCAATCTAATATTATTAGCTAGTCCTCAGTTAAGGAAAATCCTATTAATCACATACAAATTATTTTGGGTATACTGTGGTGGTGAAGAGCTTAAACATGGGTGCAGAAGTTCATGCATTCATTCAACAATTTTTGTTCTTTCTCTGTATCTCTAGCCTCAATGGTATGATAATTTATTATGCAGTGAAAGCTAAGAGCTAAGATAATATAGCACATCATTTAATCTGTTTTTTGTTTTTAAGTTCAGATTAATATGGGGGTACAGATGATTAAGTTACATTGTGTGCGTTTGTTAGGTAAAGTCCAAGTTGTATTGAGTTCTTCATCCAGGAAGTGTGCCATATACCCTTACATTGTGCCTGATAGGTTGGGAGGATCCCAACCCCATCCCCCACCCTTCTATCTCTTCTCTACTCCCCCTCCCCCAAACTTGAATTTAACTATGGTTTTGTCTCCTATGGGCATATGGTTGTTCATCTACTGGTTTCATATTAGTATTAAGTACACTGGATACTTGCTTTTCCATTCTTGTGATACTTTACTAATGAGAATGTTCTTCAACTCCATTCAGGTAAATACAAAATATGTAACGTCTCCATCTTTTTTGATAGCTGAATAACATTCCATGGTGGATAATACTGCAGTCTATTAATTCATTCCTACATTGATGGGCACTTGGGTTGTTTCCACATCTTGATGGATTGTCAGTTGAGCTGCAATAAACACTCTAGTGCAAATGTCTTATGATAAAATTATTTTATTTCTTTTAGATAGATATCTAGTAATGGGATTGAAGGATCAAATTAAAGGTTTACTTTTAGCTCTTTGAGGATCCTCCATACTTCTTTCAAAAAGGCTATATTAGTTTGCAATCCCACCCACAGAGTATAAGTATTCCCATCTCTCCATACCCACCTAGCATCTGCAGTTTCAGGGTTGTGTGATGTGGGCTATTCTCAGTGAGGTTCAGTGATATCTCAAAGTGGTTTTGATTTGAGTTTCTCTGATGATTAGGGTCAATGAGCATTTTTTTGGTGTTTATTTGTCATTTGTCTTCTTTGGTAAAAGTTCTGTTCATGTCTCTTGGCCAATGATGGATAAGATTGTTTGCTCTTTTCTTGTTCATTAGTTTGAGTTTTCTGTAGATTCTGGTTATCAGCCCTTTGTCAGATTCATAGTATGCAAATATCTTCTCCTATTCTGAAGGTTGCCTATTTCCTTTAATTGTTGTGACGTTAGCTATGTAAAAGCTTTTAACATGATTAAGTCTTATTTATTTATTTAGTTGCTGCATTTGCTAATGGAGTCTTCTTCATAAAATCTTTCTCTAAGCCAACATCATCAAGGGTTTTTACCATGTCTTTTTCTAGAGTTTTTAATATTTTGTGTCTTACATTTAAATCCTTTATCTATCATGGGTCAATTTTTGTAAGTGGTGAGAAGTGTGGGTCCAATTTCAGACTTTTACACTTGACTGACCAGTTCTTCCAGTACCATTTATTAAATAGAGATTCTTTTCCCCACCGTATACTTTTGTTTGTTTTATTAAAGATCACACAGTGATATAAGGCTGGTCACATCTCTAGATTTTCTATTCTTTTTCATATATCTATGTCTCTATTTTTGTGCTGGTAGCATGATGTTTTGATCACTATAGACTTGTATTATAACCCAAAGTCTGATAAAGTGTTGCCTACAGATTTGTTTTTATGTCTAAGAATCGCATTGGTTCAGGTTTTTTTTCAGTTCCATACAAAATGAAGAACTATTTTTTCAAGTTCTTCAGTATGATATTGGTATTTTAATGGAAATTGCATTAAATATGTAGATTGCTTTGGGTGGTGTGGCCATCTTAACAATGTTGATTCTTCCCAGCCATAAGCATGGTATGTTCTTTTGTTTGTTAATATCTTATGTTATTTACTAAGGTTTTGTAATTCTCTCTGTAGAGATCATTCACTTTGTTTGGTGTATTCCCAGGTATTTCTTTTACTTTGACACTACTGTGAAGGGTATTTTGCCCTTGACCTGATTCTCAGCTTAATTGGTATTGGCATATATGAAGGCTACTGATTGTGGACACTGATTATATATCTGAGACATTACTATATTTCTTGATCACTTCTGGAAGTCTCATGGTTGAGTTCCTGGTTGAATACAGAATCATTTTCTGATAAGAACATTTAAGAAAATAGGCATAGATGAAACATTTCTTAAAGTGATAGAAGCCATATATGACAAAACCACCACTAATATACCAAATGGAGTAAAAGTGAGAGTATTTTCACTTAGAACTGAAACTAGACAAGGATGTCCTCTATCACCACTATTAATCCTAACCCTATCCCTGACCCTAACTTCTTTATTAGGGTTGCCAGATTAGTTTGCAATCCCTCCCCCAGTGTATAATTGTTCCTTTCTCTCCACGCCCTTTTAGCATACAGGAAGTAGCCAGTATCTAAGCAGGCTTGAATAATTTCATTATTTTCATTGGACTTGTTTTTAATGTTTGCTTTCTATATATGGCAGTAATATAAGCTAATTATTTAAAGTTCTCATTGAAAATATTTATATTGGAAGGTAAACCTAGATAAATATTAAGTCTAGAGAATCTGCAAATTTTGAGAAAATTGTGAAGATGGATGAAAAGTAAGATACTTGGGAAACATTCTACTATTCAATGTTTAATAAAATCAAGTTGTTGGTTATAAAGGTAAAATAATGAAAAACAGATTTGTTTATAAAAGCTAATAAATTTTGCAATGTGTCAATGAGAAAGAAATAACAAATTCACAATTTTAAAACAAAAAAATAGTTGATGTATGAGAGTTTAAAGAATAGGAATTTTTGAGAAAGGATTAAGAAGTCTTAGGACTAGTTATCACTTTTGGATGGACATTGGGCTATAATTGTGTGAGATGAGATTAGAGACCATGTAGTCAATGTCCATGAATAAGAAACTTGATCAAAACATTTTCTTCAGGTAAGAATGCTTAAAGATTTCTTGTGTCATTTTTAGAAAAAGTTTTATTAAAGAACAATACTGAGTGTTTTGGGAAATGCTAAGAAGTCAACTGGGCATTAGGGAAAATATTTTGAAATGGGAATCAGTTTCATGGAATGAAAGATGGAAAGTATACAAGAATATCTGCTTTTGTTGCACTTTGTTTCATTGTGATTTTATAGATATTGCAGTTTCTACAAAAATTGAATGTTTATGGAAACCCTGAATCCAGAAAGTCTATTGCTGTCAATTTTCCAACAGCATGTGCTGACTTCATGTCTCTGTATCACATTTTGGTCATTCTTGAATATTTTAAACTTTTTCATTATCATTATTATATCTGTTATAATGATCTGTGATCCATAATCTTTGATGTTACTATTTTAATTATTGTAGGGGACACAAACCACAAGAGACTGTAAACTTAATTGATAAATGTTTGTTGTGTTCTGACTGCTCTAATGACCAGCTGTTCCTATATTTTGCTCTCTCCTTGGGCCTCCCTATTCTCTGAAATACAATAATATTGAAATTAGGCCAGTTAATAACCCTATAATGATCTCTAAGTATTCCACTGAGAAGATGAATAACATATCTCTAATTTTAAATTAAAAGCTGCGAATGAGGAAGCTTAGTGTAGAAAGCATGTCAAAAGCAGAGATAGATGAAAGCCTCTTGTAGCCAAGCAATTGTTCGAGTTGTAAATGCAGAGGAAAAGTTCATGAAAAAAATTGAAAGTTCTGTTCCAATGAGCATGTGAATGATAAGAAAGCAAAACAGCCTATTGCTTACATGGAGAAAGTTTTAGTATTCTGGATAGAAGATAAAGCCAGCCATAATATTTCTTAAACTAGAGCCTAACTGAGCAAGGCCCTAACTCTATTCAATTCTGTGAAGGCTGATAGAGATGAGGAAGATGAAGAAGAGAAGCTTGGGAACTTGAAGTTTAAAGAAGGAAGGCATTCTATAGCATAAAAGTACAACACAAAGCAGCTTGATTCAATGTTGTGAATCAGTCTTTTATTGGAAGAAGATGCCATCTAGGGCTTTCATTTCTGGAGAAGAGAAGTCAATACCTGGCTTCAAAGCTTCATAAGCTAATTCTCTTTAGGGGCTAATGCAGTTGGTGAGTTTAAGTTGAAACTAATGCTCATTCCTGATTTTAAAAATCCTAGGGGCCTTGAGAACTAAGCTAAATCTGTAGTGCCTGTTATCTATAAATGAAATAACAAAGTGTGGGTGATGGCACATCTGTTTACAGCATCTTTTACTATTTTAAGCCTACTATTGAGACATAGTGCTCAAAACAAAAGATTCCTTTCAAAATATTGACATTGACAATATCATTGACAATGAACCCACTCACCCCAGTGCTCTGATGGAGATGTGCAGAGATGCACAAAGGGATTAATGTTTTCGTGATTGCTAATACAACATCTCTGAAGTCCATGAGTCAAGAAGTAACTTCCAACTTTGAAGTGTTAGCATTTGAAAATAGGTTTTGTAAGTCCATAGATGTTGTAGATAGTGATTCCTCCAATGGATCAAGGCAAAGTAAATGAAAACCTTCTGGAAAAGATTCATGATCCTAGATGTCATTAAGAATATTTATGAGGCCAGGCCTAATGGCCCATGCCTATGAACCTAGCACTTAGGGAGGCCTGGCAGGTGGATTGCCTGAACTCAGGACTTTGAGACCAGTCCGAGGAAGACTCCTTCTTTACTAAAAACAGAAAAACTAGCCAGAGGTCATGGTAGGTACCTGTAGTCCAGCTACTCAAGAGGCTGAGGCAGGAGGATCACTTGAACCCGTGAATCTGAGTTTGCTCTGAGTTAGGCTGCCACCATGTCACTGTAGCCTGGGCAACAGAACAAGACTCTGTCTCAAACTACTACTACTACTAATAATAATAATTATGATTCATGGAAAGAGTTAAAAAATGAACATTAACAAGAGTTTGAAAGAAGTGGATTTCAACCCTCGTGGATGACTTCAAGGGATCTAAGATTCCAGTGGATGAAGTAACCACAGATGTGGTGGAAATATCAAGAAAACTAGAATTAGAAACGGATCCTGCAGATATGATACAATCTATGCTACAATCTCTTGATAAAACTTGAAAGGATGAAAAATTGTTTCTTATGGATGAGCAAAGAAGCTAGTTTCTTGAGATAGAATCTATATTTAGTGAAGATGCTGTAAACATTGTTGAAATGAGAACAAAGAATATAGATTTAGAATATTTCACAAAGTTAGTTGATAAAACAACAGCAGTTTGAGAGAGTTGACTCTAATTTTTCCCATTTTCCTTTGGGAGAAGGCAGGGAGGCCTATCCTGAGCTGCTGACTTTAAGCAGTGAATATGGCCCTGGCCCCTCACCTCTTTTAAAATGTTTTTTTTTTTTTTTTCGCATTTTTTGGCCGGGGCTGGGTTTGAACCTGCCACCTCCGGCATATGGCACCCTACTCTTTGAGCCACAGCCGCTGCCCTGTAGCAGTGAATTCTTGACCACCATTTCAAACTCTCTGTGAGAGCTTCCATCTTCAAGCTCTCACAGAGTTGTGGATTTGTCCTTTCAAATTTGTGTTCTTTTTCTAGTTCATAGAGATGTTTATTTTGCTTTGGAACTGGGCTGGCTTTTAGATTGCTCTTACAATATTTTGTTTACCATTTTCAAAGATTTGAAGCAAAGGGATTAATCAAAGTAAAAATGTATAGCAACATTTTAATCAGAATTCCTTCCCCAACTTAGCTCTTTTAATTGGTTTATTTCTAGAAGTTATTTGTAGGAGTTACACTGTGTCTGTGTTGCCCACAACAGGAGCTAGAATCTTGACTTTAATATCATTTTGTTTACTTATTAAAATATTAGAAAGAGTTCTTTAGTTTGAAACTTTATTAGAGATGATAAAAAGATTAAATAAAAATGGCTGAACAAACATAAGGAATCAGCATTGTGTAATAGTTTATTAAATGAAATATTTATAGATAGTATGAAATTAATATTATATATTATGGCTCTGATATCAAATTTCCAAATATTTTCTATCAAATAACTGGTGGAATTCTTAGCCAAGGGTGATTCATTAACTAGTTTCTCCAGTTTCATTGAGAACATTTCCTTCTATTACATCTTGTCCTTGACTGAGCTGAGCTTCTTTTCTAATCTACTACTCCCTGCATAAGAATGATCATTTCTTTGTTGTAAAGCCACAGTCTTGGACTTGTACTCTATCTTACCACTGTACCTCTCAGGGCTATAAGTGCCCCAATCAGAGAAATAGTGATTTTTAAGCAAAGATTTGAGGGGGAAACTTTAGTCATTCAATAATTTGTTAATGTCTTAATGAGCATTGATGTAAAACTAGTTTAATTAATAATACAACCCAGTATGGAACAAGATAAACATAATGTTATTATTATTGTTATTTTAGTGCTGTTTCCTTAATCTTTAATTTCATTATGCAGAGTTGTTCTTCCCAGCTGTTAAATGAAATCTTGAGAAGACTCATTGATTTTCTAGTCACTTTCAGATATTAAAAAGAAAGTCAATGTTATTACCAAAATGTAATTATTTTTAAAGTGTTCTTTAGTTTTGCCCTGACTCGGGCCTCAAAATTTGTGTGAAAAATGAGAAGGAGATTTTTTTTCTTCTCTATATCTTCTATCCTTTTTAGGTGCTGGTTTTAGCCTCCTTCAGGGATATGACTGGCGCTAAATTTATTTATTTACTTATTTTTTGAGACAGAGTCTTACTTTGTTGTCCTTGGTAGAGTGTCATGGTATCATCATAGCTCACCGCAACCTCAAACTCTTGGGCTCCAGTTATCCTCTTGCCTCAGCCTTCCAAGTAGCTGGGACTGCAGGTGCCCACCACAACGCTGCAGGTGCCCACCACAACGCCTGTTTATTATTTTTGGTTGCAGGTGCACTGTTGTTGCTTACCAGGCCCAGGCCAGGTTTGAACCCGCCACCCTTGATGGAAGTGGCCGGCATCCAGCCGACTGAACTACAGGTGCCGCCATAAAATCAAAATTTAAAATCAATAATCATTTCAAAATTTCTTTGATTTCAGTTATTTTTATGTCCATTTTATACTCAGAAATGCACTGTTTTGGATAAAAAATTATATAGTCTTTCATTTAAAAAACATGTTTAATTGTAAAAGTTAAATTGAGCAATAACTAGTTTAAAAAACTGGCTTGGTTTTCTTTTATTTTTGATTTGAATGATGAATTAAAACAAAGCAAACTAATTTGGTACTGGAATAAATAATCCCTTGTTCATCTTAATCATTTATTTTAATGACTCTAGTAATTTCTGTGATGTTTATCATTTTTTCTACATTTAGGTTGCTTTGTCCAGGCACATGCCAACCTCTTTCCCTGAATGGCTTTGGTTCACTGTGTAGAGCTCCTGCTGTTCTTATGTCACAATGTATGTGGTGTTCCAGACAGCAGGGTGAACATAACCTGTCTGGTTCTTTCATTATATGTAAATTTGTTTGCATGCCACACATGTATACATTGTTTTTTTAGATTTTATAAAACACATTTTTTTCTACTTTCATATACATTTTATTTATATACATTTAATAGAATATATCAGAGAACATATTCAGAGTTATAATTAAATCCGAGTATTTGAAATTGTTTTGCTAATTGGCAAAGAAAAGGGACTTGCTTCAAAAATCTTGTAAGCTATGAGATTTACACAAATGATAGATACAGAGTTATCTTATCTTTTTAATTCCATGAAAGGCTTTTTATTCTAAAATAATCTGTTTACATTGGAGTAAACCCTTCTAAGGCATTGTAAACATAATGTCATTTGTACATTTTAAAGCTACTCAGCTTTTTAGGAAAAAAACACATCTGTTGCATGAAAGTGCAGTACATATGGAGTTACCAAGAAGGGTAAATTCTGCAGTTCTGTTGCTGCATTAAATGATTATTTTTTCTGTTGCAGAAGAGAAATAAAAATATCTGTCTTCTATCTCAAATAAAAATATTTAGTTTTAGATTAAATATTTAATTTTTAGATTCAGACCCACATTCACATACTTTGTTGTTATCCAGTCAAGTTTTAAATATTAAATGGCTAAAAAAGCATTCACTTTCTTTCCACACCCCTTGCTATGAATCTTGTTTTTGCCTTTGAGATTACATGTTCTGTTAAATTAGATCTTATATGATGGATGTACTTTGACAAGTTTTTTTTTTGTTTGTTTGTTTTTGCTTCAGTTTTTTAAAATCCCTTTAGAAAACAAGTTAATTTGCTCATATTGCTAGTATATATAATACTGGCAAGAAAATTATTAAGTGGGAGGCAAGTGAATGTTTACATCTTTTTTTGATACCATTTTCTTTCTTAATAGCAAATGCAAACATATACTTGCAGCAATATTTAGTTGAAGAATTACTCTCTTTTTCAGCTATTTTTAACTTGAAGTCAGATGTCATAAGTTTAGTACAAAGTTTCTGTACTGATTATTTCTTGTACTCTACCCTGAAGCTACTCGAATATAGTAACCATGGAAATATACATACTTTGCACATCTCCCTTCCTCTTACCTTTTATTATTCATTTCTTGATTAAATGCAATTGAACAAATGCTTCATTTGAATTTGTCTGCAAAGAATACCAGAAATTCTTACATTACTATAATATATATTTCAATTTGTCTTCTGGAATATTAAGATGGTTGGTTTACTTTCCTCTTTTTTATCATGGATGGAATAGGTTCAACACCGATGGAATAGCACTTATTTGGCACATGAAATATGCTGGTGTCTTTTCTGAGGGCAAGAGTTTATACAGGTGGCCAAAAAGTTTGTGTGCAATTGAAAATAGTGTACAATCTTTATGGCCACCCTGTATTTCGGAATGGAAGAAGGCAGGGCTAAGCATTATTTGGAGAACACAGAAAGAGAAGCTGCAAAGAAGAGTGGGTATGGCTACAGGGAGGGAAGAAAAGAAAGCCCCTCGCTGTGGCCTGCCTCGTCTGCTTCCACTGGCAGCCTGTCTCACAGTCTCCCCCTAAACCAGCCCAGTCAGCCCATCCTGAGACAGGAGGATGCTCTGCAATATCCCCAGATCTTGTCATCTGGAAGATTTGCCCTAACTTATTCTACAATGAAACTGTCCACAAGGACAATTCATTCCCATTACTCCATTTAGAAACATTCTGGGAGTTTGAGAGATTCTTACAAGATAATTTAGATTTTTTTTTTCTATAAGATTTCCATGTCAATGGATTTTAAAAGCTGGTGCTTGTGTTGATCTATATTCATCCAAAAAATCCTTATGAAGCCACTGTGCATGGTAGCAGCACTACCCTTCAAAGTGTTTATGATGGACCTGGAAATGTGCTAGGTGCTTATCTCACTAAATGCTCTTAGGACCCATTGCATAAATATTATTATTTTCAAAATTGATGTATAATAGTTGTACAAAATTTGAGAAGTACTTGTGATATTGTGATGCCTGTATGCCATGTATAATGATCAAATCAGGGTAATGGAAAGAGCCATTGCCTACAAAAGTATTATCATCAGCATTAAATGGAATGAGGAAATTGAAGTTTTGAAAGAAGAAGTAATATTGTACTGGTCACATGGCTGGTAAGCAAAGGCACAGGGGTTATAATTCAGAACTTTCTGCCTTTCTAGCCTGTTTTCTTTTCTCTGTTTCTTAATGCCTCACGGAGTATTATCCTGGGTAGGAAACACAAGGCCAATGGAAAAGAAGAATATGGCCTCTTCGTATAGTACACGATCTAGTAGGGGGAAAAATTTATTTAACCGCAAAACAACTAGCTAAGTTGAATAACAGATGAACCTGCAACATACAACCCCATGAATTTTTGCTTTAAGGCATGATTTTGGTTTAGAGGTACTGTATTTAAAGAAACAAAAGAATTTCTGAGAAGAAGGATATACTCATAATTTCTTCCTCTATGGTAGTTTTTTTCTCAACTGCCATTAAACATTTTAAATCACATTCATAGTATTCTGACCTAGTCTGAAACTCTACTCCCTTTTATTTTTCTAATCCATGGACAATTGATGAACTTAGGCCACATACTAGATTGTCTGACAGGTCAACTCCATGCACCTCAACCTTCACCAAAGGAATCGCTTTACAGAGGGTGTGCATCCTGGCCCTTGCCAGACTCAGCCTTGCTTGATTCCTAAGACATTCCTATCTTAAGATCCTCTCTCCCTTGTCCACAACCTTTAACCTCATCTGTCTCTTACTAATATAAACCTTCCCTATTCTTTTGTCCCCCCATCAATCCATGATTTTTAGATCCTGAATTCCTCCCTGGATATCGTCTGTCTCTCCTCAGGCAGGATCTCATCCTTGTCCATCCCATCCTAATTTTCCAAAGTGTTCTTATTTTTGATCTAGAATTCATGTCTTTTTTGAGCTTCAACAACTCTTGCCTTTTCCTCCTCCATCCCAGATGACTCTAATAGTTTATTTTCTGGGCTTCTCTGATGATGGAATCTGTTAAAAATTCTGGATTGAGAACCTCATCTGGGAACCTCATAACTGGATGCCAATTTATCTGTCAGTCCCTCCCTATTACATTTCTCAACATTATTTTCTTGAACGGCTTTCATGTTTTTTATCCATAAGCCTGTGCTTATCATCAAGACTGAGCTCAAATGACACAAAGACCTTCCTCATTCTCCTAGCTCCTTGAAGGTAGGATTACTGTCCATTTCTTCTTCTTTGAAGCTTGTTATCACTTGTTCGAGGAATTAACAGAAAATTGAAGATGTTATGGGACCCTAGGCTACATTGTATGATGTTTGCTATGACATCATTAATAGATACTGCGTTCAGACTGACATGAAAGAATTTGGTGGTATAAACCTATAACATTAATGTAGATTTCATCACAACAAAATAAACCAAGCAAAAAAATCTTGTGTTGGCTTTGTTTAAATGCAAAAGTTCCAAGATCACTCCAGATTGCCTCTTTCATTTACTGTTATTTGACAGCCTATTTTGGAGTTCCTCAATAATGAAGTGGTAGCCCTTGAGGTTGTATAGTGGTGGGTTCTGTGGTTATATCATAATATGCCTGTTAAACTAAATAGATTTGTATTGAATGTATGCTAATGTTATGTAATATGTAAGAATATGTAATATGTAAATATGTAATATGTATGAGATATGAATGATGTACAAAAATTGCATAATGCATAGGGCATGACTTCTAGAAGCTTTCTTACAGGATCTACCACTCTACCTGACTCAGAAAAATACTTTCACTAAAACATTTATCTTTGTGGATCTATTGATAAACAAATAATCTAACCTTACAAAGCAATTTTACTACTTTTAATTTTCAAATTTATGAATGATTAAGGCCATAATTCTTTCATACAAAGGACGATGGCATGCTTTTCATATTACTAATGTGTTTCCCCTTTCTTCCCTTCCCCTTTTCCTCCCTCCTTCTTTCCTTCTCTCCCTCACTCCCTTCCTTCCTTCCAGAACATTACAGAGGTACATACATTTTGGTTACAAGAATTGCTTTTGTGCAATTTGAACAAAGTTATAAATATGCCCATGAGCAAGCTAGTGTGCATCATATCCATTAGGTGTAAATTTCCCATCCTCTCCCTGCCCTCCCTACTTGGTTTCTGTTGAGTTTTGCTGCCATATGTGTGGGGGGGGTGTTGTCAGTTAGTTCCAGATTAATAACTAGTACATGTGGTGTTTGTTTTTTCATTCTTGTGATACTTTGCTTAGAAGAATGGTCTTCAGTTCCATCAATGTTGTTACAAAAAGTATTCATTCACCATAAATTTAATGGTTGAATAGTCTCCACAGTATATATATCTCACATTTTATTATCCATTCATTTATTGATGGGCACTTGGGTTGTTGATTCCACATCTTTGAAATTATGAATTATGCTGCAATAAACATTTTTATAATTGAATGGAGATTTCTAAAAATGTAAGACCCACCTAAAGTTACTGTGATCCGCTAAGGTTAATTGTGCACGTTAACAGTGAAGGAAATAACCATAGGCCAGTCTGTATTTCTGGAGTCATTTCCTTTTGCTTTGCCCCTTCTACTTACTTTTGTCTCTCCTCATTGTATTCAGTAATGTGACCTCCTCTTTGTTTATTAAATATTAGAAATGTTATTTTTGCTTACCTCATTAATGTTCTCTCATAGACTAGGTCAACAACTTCTCATGATTATTTGATTTTTTTCTTAATTACATAAAGTATATATGTGTGTTAATTATGCATGTATGTCTATGAGAAATTGTTTCTGCCATATATACCCAGAGATTTATATTTATATATCTGTATCTACTTATCTACCTCACTGCTGATACATATGCATGCATGTGTGTGCACACTCACACACACACCCTGGAATCCTACAAGATAGATGGAAAGTCAAAGTATGATCAGCTACATTTCATGCTATTTCTTATCATAATCATTTGAACACTTTTATTTTAAATATTTACAACTCTAATTTAGTAATCTCTAGAAATACTGAATCTATCATTTTGACCTATTAAAATGGCAAAAATACTAGTTTTGTTTTAAGTTTTTTTTTTTTTTAATTGAATCATAGCTGTGTACATTAGTTCAACCATGGGGTACAGTGTGGGGGCTTCACATGCAATCTGAGATATTTTATCAACCTGATTGACATACCATTCATGAGATTTTCTCGTTTACTATATGA
>CAUYON010174019.1:0-19528 GCA_963573935.1 Arctocebus calabarensis | reverse complement strand
AATGTCTTTATATAGTGATCAAGAAAATGCCATGAAGGCTATCTGTAACAGTACAATCAAAATATTTCTGATTGTATATGAAGCACATTGTGCCCTATGATTGCACCAATGTACACAATTATGATTCAATAAAATTATTTTTAAAAAATGAATAAAAGTAAATTTGTTGTTGTTGTTGAGACAGAGTCTCACTTTATTGCCCTTGGTGGAGTGCTGTGGCATCACACAGCTCACAGCAACCTCCATCTCCTGGGCTTAGGCGATTCTCTTGCCTCAGCCTCCCGAGTAGCTGGGACTACAAGCACCTGCCACAACACCCAGCTATTTTTCTGATTTGCAGTTCAGCCGAGGCCAGGTTTGAACTCGCCACCTTCGGTATATGGGGCCGGTGCTGTACTCGATGAGCCATAGGCGCCACCCAATAAAAGTAAATTTTATGTGTATTTTACCACAATTTTGAAAAAGAGGTGAAGAAAGAATAACACCATAATTATCTTAAATGTTAATTTTTTTGCTTGTTGCATTGGATTAATACTTATCAGTTAAAAAAAAAGTTTTTCTTCCTAGCAACCTCAAGATGAATCAGAACAAGATGAATCTCTGTTACAGTAAGTATAGTAATTTTTGGCTTCCTTATATTGGTGTTTATTTTTGGCCATTTTGCACATCTAAGATGAATATTCATTTTTTAGGAGTTTTGGAATTATGTATGTTTTTGTATAATTGTCCCTTTAGCAACATAAACATTTTACAAACATTCTAGATCAGTGTCTCTTAACCTTTTTTATTTCATGGCACACTTGAACCTATAGTTAAACTTCTATAGTACACTTAAATTATGTTGATTAAAAAAAAGAATAAAAATAAAGAACATACTTACTGTGCTTTGAACTTCTTTCAAAATTAATTTCTTTAATTATCTTTAGAAATTTTCATAGCATACCAGTTGAAAATCACTGTTCTACATGTTTAATTTCATAAGAGTTATTGAATCAGATTAAGGTAAGCTGATTCTCTATAATATTATTTAAAAAACAAATTTAAAGCATAGCATCAAGAAGGATTTCTCCTGCTCCTCCTTTTCCAACTCGTCCCCCTTCTCTCCCCTTCCTCTCCTCCTAAGACAAAAATACAAAGGACATAGTTAGTCCTACCCCTGAAGTTCCCACCAAAGAATCCTAATTCACCAACGCCTTCTGGGAAAGGTGTGGAATTGCCCACTCCATGTAAAGGAGTCTGTAACTGACCGTGGGTGCAGATACCACCTTTGTACTGCCCGGGCAGTTTACACTGCCTTTCAGTAAACCTGGCCTGAACCTGTCCTTTCTAGTCTTTTCTCCTAGCACCACTGCACACCTTTCACGTGGTGCTGAAAACCTGGGCCTGGCAGCTGATTGGAGGCTAGTTGTCAGCCTCCCTAGTCACCTTAGTTTTCTCAGATCCTAGTCTGATTGTGCCCAAACCCAACTCTGCTGACCTGTCTTTTAGAAAATTCCAGAGGATTTTGTCTCAACTGCCACTTAAGGGTGAACAAGGTCCCCAAATAGCTTCAAACAGAAGCTCCCTTGGCTCGTTCTTTGGCTTGCTCCATACCTCTTTATGTCCTCACATCCCCCTCTCTGCTTTTTTGTTCATTCGTTGGTGCCTAACTAGATGCTTGTATTTTAGCATGGCGCTTTCTTCTGGACTCCTGGGAACCTCAAATCGTTTCATTTTTCATTTTAGACCCAGCGCTGGATCCTAGTTTAGGCTTCTAGCTGCTTCTTTGATCATTTGTTTGCTCCTAACTAGAGTGTTGTATTTCAGTTCTGTGCTCTCTTCTGGGGTCCTAGAGACCCTCAAATTATTTCATTTTTCACTTCAGCCCCAGCTTTGGACCCTCATTTAGGCTTCTAAAGTCCCAGGGACTTCAAATTTTCTGAGAAAAAAATAGGGATGCCTGACTTTTCTCAGTCTTTCTTTGTTTTTTGCTCCGCCATGCCCTGGATCTAGGAAAACAAGAGACACATTCTTTTCTCCCCATGTAGGGGAAAGAAATCTGAGATATAGAAGCTGATACTTCCATCCCCCTCAATAGAGACACCCCAGAGCTGTCTCCTTTGAGTTCAATACAAATTAGAAAATGGAACCTTTACTTTCAATATCTTAAAGAACTTAAAGAACTTAATTTCCTCAAAAAAAAAAAAAGGCACATAGAACAAAACCCTCTGTCTTCAGGCCTCTCTTCTCCCTCTGCTCTTACCCTTCCCTATACAAGTCATTGCTGGAACACCTTCCCCTCTACCTTCCCTGACCTTTTTCCCTATCTTCCTTCCTCCAGGGATTCCTCCAACTCCTACGCTCCTCTACCTCCTAACTCACGCTGAAGCTTCAAGGCCCTTCCCCTCCTCCACCCACCAATCCTTTCATGCTCTCTCCATTGCAGACATCTCACAGCTTCCTCCCCTGCCCAATAGCCCGAAGCCCTTCCCTCCAGTGCAGGCAAGGCTATGGGTGCAAGATTCAGAACCAGGGGGCTACAGACCTGGCAACAGGGGAGCAGGAGGCCATATGCACTCACCAGGCTGCAGCCAACATGGGCACGGGCATGTGAGCTCACAGACCCAGCAACTGCCTTGACCCCCTCAACCCCCACCCAGCTTCTGTCTGCCCAGGTAGCTTCTCTTTGCCCCTCCCACCCCCACCAGCTTCCCTCCTGCTGCTGGCTTTGGGTGGTGACAGGATGGAGAAAGAGAAATGGGACTGATTAGCAGCTCTGAAATCAGTGAAGTTTTTTAAAATAGTGGCTACCACTTTAATTCTTCTCCAGAGTTAGTTACTCAAAAGGCCCAGGTAAGAAGGCCACAATCTTCTACAGAAAAGAGCCCTGCCCCACTACAACTCTGCGTCCTTAAAATAAAATGCCCCAGAGCCATCTTTTGCTAGTACCTCAGAACTGTATCCTCTCAACAAAGGAGAAAGGCATTAGAAGACAGAGTATAATCTCCTTAAAACAGGAGATTAACATTTACCGCTAGAACTGATGGTCCCCTAAATCAGTATCCTCTATACCCATGGACTTACGGGAAGGGCTTTCAAATGACTGACATGTCTGACTTGAAAATGGGATAAACATCATCACACAAGGATGGCCTTAAGTAACTTACTCTCTAACACAGGTAAGTAAATTAACAAAGCTACCTTCCTGTGATCTCAAAATGAGGGACCCTTGTTCAACAGCCCATGAGAACACTGGATCTCACTCCTCTTTGGCCCCCTCACTGTAATATTCCTGTTATTAACTATTGCCCCTTAGGTCATGCAATTTCTGTTCTCATTCAGGACAGGGTAAAAAAGATGTCAGCCACAGCTGCCACCCAATTTCTACCACTCCCAAACCCTCCCCAATGTATCCCAAACTGACACTGAGGACAATGATGACCCTGTGCAGCCAGAAGCTATTTTGGAAGACAGATCATCATTCCTATCAGTCCTTTAACAAGAGTTGGGAATGTTGGGGGGCCTAATGCAGCCACACACAAACTGTTTCCCTTCCTCCTCCTCACCTTCTGAGAAAGAGACAAAGGACCTAGTTAGCTCCACCCCTAAAGTTCATACCAAAGAACCCTAACTCACCAAAGCCTTTCCAGGAAGCTGTGAAATTTGCCCATCCCCTACAGCCCCTTATAAAAGGAGTCTCTTAACTGACCCCAAGTGCAGATGCCACCTTTGCACTGCCCAGGTGGGTTAACTTCCCCTTTCAATAAACCTGTCTTGCATTTCTCTGCTCTAGTCTTGTCTCTGGGCACCGCTTATACCTTTCATTGCCTAATGTAAATAACTATTTGTACTAATTCAGAGGAATTCTACTATGTTTTTAGACTTAGGTCTTAAATACTCTTTTGCAATCAGGGAAAATATCCTGTTAACTCAAAAGTATGATTTTATTTTGTTTTCAGTCAGTTTGTTCTTTATGAAGAATCACATTTGAGGAAAAAAATCAGTATTCATCTCTATTTACCTTACAGAAATTGTCATTCTATATAATCAGTTTCATGTCCATTTTTAAGACAGCACATATTGATTACTTTTTGCACAGGAGAGAATGCTCAATTTATTCTTGCTTAGGATTCAAATAGCTATACCTGGTGCATAAAAACTGCCCTTAAAACAGCTAAAACAAGAGGCTTTTTTTTTTTTAAAGGAAGATACCTTGATTGCATTTGTGCAGTAAATTAGGCTGAGGAAAAAAATAGCTGATTGCCTTTCTTCAATCAACTTTTAATTATCAAAAGGCAGATGACCAAAATTGCAGATTAGTCATGGCCCTTATTTGCATTCAATGTCTTCTCTTCAGTATTTCTTACCTTTTCTTTGCCCATTGTTAAATACAAGTATGACAAGTAATGTGTGAGATACTTCCGGTTAGTGACTTTTCATTTACATCTAAAACTATGACAAACTCTCAGTGTATTTGAGAATGTAGATAGTCAAACAACATAATTTTTTCCCTGACCCTTCCACCCTCTTTGGCAAACAGGCACTTGCAAAGTTGCTTTCAGATTTAAATGTAATTTAGCTTGTGTACACTCCTTAATTCATCCATTAATTTTTCAGCTCTCTTCTTCATTTTTGCAATCACTTGAAATGTTAACAAATTGTAATAATTATAAAAATAATTAGGATGATGTAGTAAAAATATATCCTATTTGGAAAGTCTTTTAAAAGGCAAAAGATTTATACAATCTGAAGAGAACAGAGTTTGGAAAGTCTTTTAAAAGTGAAAAACAGTTTAAATTGTATTTGATTGAGAAACACTATTTTTTTTATTTCAAAATTTATTTTAATTAATTAATTCTTTTTTTTTAGGACTAAAAAAAATTATCCATCATTTCGTGGGCCATTTCCCCAGGCTGGACTTCCACTGAACCACCAGAACTTTAAAGGTATGTTTTCATGGGTAGAATCATATAAAGAAAATTTATCTTTGCCTAAAAGTAGAAAGATTAACTAGATATGAATTTTTTTTATAACTAGGCAATCTATTATACTTTTATTTTCTTTTAATAGGCAGGGTCTTGCTATGTTGCTTAGGCTGGCCTTGAACTCCTGGGCTAAAGCAGTTATCCTGCCTCAGCCTCCTAAATAACTGGGACTAATGCTTACGATACATTTTTAAATGTAAAATCAATCTTACTCTTGACCTTGGATCATGGTACATAGAATTGCCTATGGGAGCAGCAGCTCAGGTACAATCAGTACCTACTACTTCACATGTGATTTGGGGGCTCAAAGTTGAAAACAATGTTTGTTTCCTCTGTTCATAACATTTGAAATATATGTTGTGAAGGCTTTCTTGACAAGGCCAGTTTTGCCTTGCTGTCAGCTATACTAGAAGATGGGTCTTTTTCTTCGAGGTATCTCTTAGTAACTAATCCAAAGTAAACGTCATTATATGTTGTGTCATAGTGTAGTTAATTATTCATAGTGTTCAACAAAACCTTGTATTATAAGACAAGGGCATGATAAAAAATTGGAAAAGATACATTTAAAAATGTTGATCTTCTCTTGATTTGTTGCTGCTACGATAGGCAGTACCTATCTTCTGTGTTTTTAGTGTATAGAATTAGTCTGTATTATTATTTTATTCCTTTAGCAAATATTTGTTGAGCAGGTATATGGGTGCTATGAATGTGTAAATGCTAAATAAATCAGAGATTCTTAAAGGATAGCTGATTCATCTTGGAGTATGAAGATAATCATGACGAGTTTGAACATCATTGCTGAAAAGACAGGATATTTTCAAGGAGGATTATTGCTTTGTGGTGTTTCTTGCTGCCCTAAGCTGCTGCGACTAGAGACCCATAGATTTGTATTTCACTGCAGCTCCCTCCTTTTAGATTGTTCATTTTTAACAAGAAGCTCATTTTATTATAATCCCAGAATGTAGGTTAAATCACATATAAGTAAACTATTGAATTATTAGCTTTTATAGCTGACTCTGTTGTAGAACAGTTCTGTCTTTTCTCTCCCAATTCAAAGGGTAGTTGTAACCAAATCATAGAAAGATAGAAATAAGGAAACTATCTTAAACAAACATAATAGCATTGGCTCTAAAATGCATGTGTGTAAATTAAACTTTATGTGTAGCTCTTATGTCCATTTCATTGCGTTTGGCACATTAGAATTATTTCTGATATATACCACTACATTTTGTCTCTTTCAAGTAGTAAATAGAAAATGTACAAAAACTTTTAATAATTTATTGAAGTATAGAGAAGACTTCAAGAAGAATTCTTTTTGTAATTGTGAAAACTCTTAAGTAAATTTTAAAAAATATTTTAAATATATACAGGTATTTATTAGGTTTCCACTTTTTGCCTTCAAAGTAAAATTTATAGTTAGAAAAAATAACTCCTTCCAATTACTATAAAATATTTTGTTAATATATCAAATTTTAAAAATAGTAAGTTGAAAAAAAAATAATAATAGTAAGTTGGGGCTGGGCTAGGTGGATCATGCTTGTAATCCCAGCACTCTGGGAGGCCAAGGTCTGTATATTGCCTGAGCTCAGGAGTTCGAGACCAACCTGAGTGAGAATGACCCCATTTCTGAAAATAGCTGGGTGTAGTGGCACAGCGTGTAGTCCCAGCTATGTCAGAATTCCTAGGGCTTGATGGTAAAAGTAAAAAGGCAAAAGAAGTAGAGAAGGAGAAATATTTGTATCTTTTTTCTCCCTGTAGCCTAACTTGATGTGAATTACTTTCTGCCAGTTCATCTCAGAGGGGGCAGGTTTAGAGTGGACAGTGAAGTTAAAGCCACAAAGGCAAAGCAGCAGTTCTCCATATTCTCTATAGTGTTCTGCTGATTCCTTTTGGCCCATACACTGTGTGTTCCTTTTCATACCTAACGCTGGGCAGTGTCAATTCATTTGAACTTCTTATCTAAAAGAAGAGAATAATGACTCTGAGAAAGTGGATATAATTTTTTCTCATGTAGTTACAAAAACTACACTTAGAATAATTCAGTCAAAATAGTTATATTGATTTTTGGTTAAAACAATTTTAAATGATTACAATTTGTTAAATAATTACAATGTAAAATTCTTTTTTAGAAATGGAGGGATTTTTTAATTTCATTCCCAAAATAATAATACTGTTGTGTTAATACATTTATGTAATATTGATGCAGTACTTGAAGTGTCATTTGGTATTTAAGGGAGTTCAAGTTATATAATTAAGAAATACTGGATGATAGGGTATGTTTTAGTCCTTTAATAAAACTGGAATTAAAACATTGTTCTTTTCCAGGGCCTGAGGCTGAAAATCCTGAAGTTTTGTCACACCTAGAAAAGGTTGGTTTGTATAAAAGAGATAACTATGTAAATTGTGGATTTAGATTTTTTTAAATTATGTTGATTAAAGTATCAAGCTTGTTTAGACTTTCTCTTAGACAGGAATATGACTAAACCATTTCAATAAAGAGAAATCTGTTCTCGTTTGGTCACTTCTTTCTCCTTATCTCCAATAAAACAGTATTTATTGATTTGTGTTTCTTATCCGGTATTGTAAGTCTCTTATTCTTTATCTAGAGTAAAAATATGTATATATGACTTGTTATAAAAATAGTCCGTGAGATGATGTTACAAAATTTCTTCTGTAGATTTGTCTGTTACCCTAGTTCCTTTAATATTTTGTGCTTTTCCATGTTCTAATTGCTAATCAATATCAAGTGCCTACTTTGGTTTTGCTTTCTGTTTGTTGCTATGGGGAAACAGAGGACTAAAGACTGGCTGTGCATAGCAGACTGACACTCTCCTTAGGGATACCAAGAAATCAAAGACCTTCCCAGGCCAGCCCTACCGTAACTATAGTATACAATATCATGGCATAAAACATGGAACCAGGTGGGACGAGGTGCCAAGGATAATTCTTGTTTCCATCTATAAAATATGCAGTGATATGCATTTCACAGAGTTATTTTGAGGACTGAACAGTAATGATGTTTGGCATCTACTTGGTGCTTAATAGATGAGTGTTCCTCCTTTAACTCTTCTGCAATCTTTAGTATCTGGCTAATGTCCCTTCTCTTCTGTGTATCTGCTTCAGATAACTCTAGTGATCTTTATCAAAGTAATTGTTCTCTTTCTAGCATTCATTGTTCATTGATTATATAAGTATTTCCTAACCACTTTCACCCTATGACATTAATAGATCTTCTAAGAAAAAAGACGTTTTGGACAAAAAAGTTGGGGGAACACTGTGTCCTAAAGGCTCCTCAGAGATTTACAGTGCATGTACTTTGAAAAATCCTATGCTGAAGTAACCTGTTTAACTTTGTTTAACCAAGCTTTTTTCAAACAACTGTGAAAATTATTCCCTGCATTTCCCACTCCCCAGAAAATTGATTCTTGCAAGACACTAGGCTCTATGGAACTGCTTCATATATACTGTTTTTTTTTTTTTTTCCTTTGTTTGTTTTGTTTTTTTTTCCTGCAGTTTTTGGCCAGAGATGGCGGGTTCAAACCGAGCCACAGGTGCCGCCCCAATTCATATATACTGGTTTATGCTATACATTTGATTTCATAATTGTTCTGTGTCATTATTTGTATTCTGTTTAATGTCTTAGGCATTTATACCTTGAATCATCAGTTAGACATTAAGTTCCATTAGCACAGAGCCTAATGTACATACACCTAGTGTCTTGAATTTAGTAGATATAAAGAATGCGACTGGGAACAAAGCTTTGAGCTGTGACTTCCAGAATGAGTAGGATGTGGTTCTTGAATTTCTTTCAAATCCTTTTACCTTTCTGAGCAAATTATAGTTAGCATTATTAACAAGCAAATATATCTTCTTAAGTTCTGTATGCTATATAGAGAATAGATAAATGGTGGCAGGTAGAAAACACAGGAGGAAGAATAAAATGGTTTTCACTTCTCTGATTCAAATCAGATCAGAATATTAAAAGGCTTACAAATTACAGAATATCCTGTCAAAAAGGAGGTGGATTTTATTTTATTTTATTTATTTTTGTTTTTGAGACAGAGCCTCAAGCTATCACCCTGGATAGAGTGCTGTGGCATAACAGCTCACAGCAACCTCCGATTCCTGGGCTCAAGCAAGTCTTCTGCCTCCGCCTCCCAAGTAGCTGGGACTACAGGCGCCCCCCACAAACCGGCCATTTTTTGGTTGCAGCCGTCATTGTTGTTTGGCGGGCCTGGGCTGGATTCGAACCTGCCAGCTCAGGTGTACATGGCTGGCGCCTTAGCCCTTTGAGCCACAGGCGCCGAGCCTGGATTTGATTTTTGGAAAAAACAAGTCAGTGAAACCTATTTATTTACTTAAAGCCAATCGAATTAGCAGTTTGTTAGTGTTGAAAAAAATATCAGTAACTTTAAAGCACATTATTTTCTTGAATGGCTTGTAAACTGATTTTGAAAGCAATTTCAAAAAGAGGGATTCTAACAATATTTTGAGCATTGGAAACATTGTGAAAATAGGTATAACCTATTAAGGTGATATTGGTGAAAAGTAATATTCATTTAAAAATGTTAAGTTTTTTTTGGTTTTTTGTTTAAAATAACCACAATACAGAGCCATTAATTTAATGCCAGGGCTTATAATCACAGAACTGTGCCCTCATTTCTCCTCTTTTTCCCTCCTCTTTGGCTTTTTTGTTTCACATTTACTTATTCATACACAGATGGGGAATAAAAAGATGGAATGACACCAATTTTATTCCTAGTTAATTTTTATAAAATGACATAGAATTTTTTTGCAAGGGAAAATTTTATAATCATTACTTGCTGTGAAGTTTTGAGATCATCTCTTAATTTAACTATTCGTCCATCTCTGCCTCTTTAGTTAGCACAGATAGTTTAAACATAGTGGAACAATTTGCCACTTGTAATTATGGTCCAGCCAGTTTTACCCATGGTCCACTATTCAGTGCTTAACTCTGTATTCAGTAATTAGTGATTTGTTATGGGAAAGTAGTAAAGTGTATTTGTTGTTTTATTTATTAAAGAGGAGGAATGTTGATAAAAATTTGGGGGTGTAACGATAAACTATGAAGCTATAAAGTTTTCATTTTAAATACTTTATTGTATATGCTGTAATGATATAGTTTCTATTTGGAATACACAGGATCTAAATGAAGAGAGAGACTTCCCTGAAGCTAGCCTTCTTTCAGGTACTGCTACTACAGTATCTGATATGGTTGCTATAAAGGAGAAATCATTAACAACACCAGAGACAATCTTAGCAGTACCAAATACATTTGCTGAGCCTGGAAAGGAAGTCACATTGACCTTGAGTTCTGAAGAAACTAAGGATGAAGAAAGTTCTCTTGAAACTTTTGTGTCTGCCTTAGAAAGGTTACTAACATCACCAGAAAGCACCCAGGAGGAAAGATTGTTTGAAATAATGAATGATTTTGATCCTAAAGAATTGGCGAACCCGTTGAGTGATTCTCCGAGTTCTATATCCATACCTTTGAATGCCTTGTCAGCATATCATAGAGATTTATTAGAAAATACAAAAGATGATGCATTGCCAGCTGAATTATTGGCAGCTCTGAACACATTGTCAGAAGACAAGACGGCACCTGGCTCTCGTAGAAAAGAGGGAGGCAGTCTTATCGATGCTGGAAATCAATGTTTAGAAATGGAGTTCAATACATCTCAGACTAATGAAGATTGTACACAAATAGCAAAGGTAAATTTTGATCTATGTGTTCTACTCTACCTTTTGAGCAAGGTTCCATGTTAGCTGAACTTCAGAACAAGCTTCTATCAGTGGAGCAAATTTGTACAAATATGAGTCTATGGTTTTGCCTTTTACCTTTAGCATATTTCCATTGTGTTAAAATCTTCTACCCAAATATCAATACCCAGAAGATACTTTGTGACTTTAAAGCAGACAGTGATCTTTTTAGAAATTCCTGAGGTAGAGTTTTCAAGTAGTTAGGAAGTTAAAATGCATAGTTTTTTTCCCCAACAGACCTGAGAAGAGAAGACATATTAGTAGGCTGCTGGTATACAAGAAGGAAAGAATTCTTTACCAGAATTTTCTCTTAGCTCAGAAAATCACTATATCTACCTGGAAGTACAGTAGAGGTGGGATACCCTATAGACATTATAATTGGACATAGAATATATGCAATTAAGCTATTTGGGGAGGGAAAACTTATGCCAACCTTAAGCAGAATCTTGCCTCATTTGAAATACTGATCAGATTGCTTAACTCTTAGGGTTTAGAATGCCTATTATATTATGGCTGAAGGCCCTATAATGGCCTACCATTCACCGAGTTCCTTTTTCATGTTCACATAATCCTTGTTTGTTTATTTTTTTCCTAATCATAATAGTAATGCATCCTCATTATTAAAAAATTTAAATAATTACAGAATTACGTAATAACATAGTGACAAAAAGCCCTCCACAATTCCACTCTATAGAGATAATCACTGTTAACAGTTTGGTTTATCTGTCTCCAATTATTTCTGTCATAGTCAATATAAGTTTATTTCATACAAATGAGATTATATTATGCATAATATTTTGCATCTTATTTTCTAAATTCCATAATATATCTCGTTTATCTTTCAGTGTCACTAAATGTAGCACTACTTAAATCTTTTAACTTGCTGAGTTGTATTCCACTATATAAACATATTGTAATTTTTAACCAGTTCACTATTGGTGGTCATTTGGGTTGTTTTTTTTCTTTTCATCTGGCCATTACCAAAATCTTCCTATGAACACCTTGGGAAGATTAGATAACATAATGCTGAGCTCATGTTGCATTATGTACACCTGGAATAATACTGCATACAGTACTGGTCAACAAATCTAAAAACTGATAAATACGATTAAAAAAATCGAGAAAAAGAGAAACTAATGGAGATGGGACACAAAGATTAAACATTCCATTGTTTTAATCTGAAAGGAGGGAATATGAGTAAAATGTAGGAAATTACGACTGGTATTGATAAAGTGAGTACAAACTTAGCAAGTTTTCAAAAGAAAAGGAAAAATAATCCCTTTTAAAAGTAGAAATGAGACTTAGAATAGATTCAATCAAATACTCTTTTATTTGGTTGTAATAAAATATGGAACTTGTTACCTTAAAAAACTTTACAAGCTAGGTATGTAAATAAGCTCAATAAAGGTTTAGAGGGTATGTGTAAAAATAAATATCCTCATGGAAGTTAAATCTATAATGAATTATTAAGGGACAGGTAGCACAATTCATGATATATTGTTAACCTTTAGAATCAATGTGATGGAGGTTAAGTACTGTCCTGTTCCACAAAATAGCACTTAACTGCTGTTGTCAGATAACAAAATACTAGGCTGAATAGACCTTTGATCTGGCATAGTGTGATATTTCTAATATTGTATGGGTCTCTCATCATTCTAGGTTCCCCATTTCCTGCAAAATTAAGGTGCCAAGAGTGACCATAGTCTTGCCTTTGAATTTTAAGCATAAATTTCAATCAAATCTTTTTATCTATGCTCTTCTTAAACTTTTAAATCTGTATTGTCCTTTATTAAATTATTATAAAAATTTTCATTATGTTCACATATGTCTAAGAATTCTTATACTTTCATCCTATAAGAGATAGTTTAATCAAAGGACAAGATAAGCTGGGAATGACGGCTCGCACTTGTAATCGTAGCACTCTGGGAGGCTGAGGCGTGTGAATTGCCTGACCTCAGGAGTTTGAGACCAACCTGAGTAAGAGCAAACCTTGAAAGTCTCTGAAAATAAGTAGGTGTTATGGCAGGCACCTTTAGTCCCAGATACTTGGGAGGCTGAAGCAAGAGGATCACTTAATCCCAAAAGTTTGAGGTTACAGCGAAGCTATGATGCCACAGTATTCTACCCAAGGGTGACAGAGTGAGACTCTGTCTCAAAAAAAAAAAAGGACAAGATAAAATTTAATTTCTTCTAATTTTTATTTTTTTTGTTATGTTGTAATTATTTGCAGTTGTATTTATATCTTTGCAGGTCCTAGAAGACCCAGATTCATTTAGATCACAAACTTTGGTTCATCAAAGTGTCACCTCTTGTGAACCACTAAATAATAAAGGAAATTCAAATTTAGTGGAAAATAGCTCTGACCAGGAAACTGCATATGTGTTAAGGAGATCATCCAGACTGGAAAAACGAAAAGTAAGGAAAGGTACAAAATACACAGATGACATGTTTTGGATGCCAGAAAAGACTTTAACAAAAATCCTTGGCTGTGAAGATCTAACAAATAATAACTCAACTAAGAATTTCAGGTATGCTACCAAGTTATGTCCTTCCCTAAGTTTGCTTCAGACCTTTCAGGTGATTATATGGTTTTTTTATTTTGCTGCTCTTTTTGTTTATTTTGTGCAGTTTTTGGTCAGAGCTATATCATACAGTAAGCTCGTTTTCCTTACAGAGATCCTGCCTCTCTTTCCCTAGGTGGTAGATGGAGTGGATGGTGGCATACCAATTTGGGGACTAAGGGGAAGGAGACTCAGAGTACTTAGAGTCTTGTAGGTAACTACCTCTAGAGAAGAAAAACCCACAAATGGCACAAAGAAAGGGCTAGAACCTAAATGACTAACATGCCTATCATAGAATTATCTGTAGTTTACTCAGTAGCCATCTCCATGTTTAAAACTGCTATCCCATTTGAGAACATTTCAGGAAAATAGCCTTGAGTTATAAAATTTTAATCGAAATTTGGTATTCTCTGTGAATGCTTATAGAAAACATAGTAATTTCAGAATACATTATTTTTCAAGAATGCAGGATCGTACTTTAATGATTGAAGCTAAAAGGAAGAATATGCATTCATCCAGATTCAAGAGTGGGAAACAGATCAGGAAAAACAAAAAACTTATGAGAAAAAATGGTAAGGCATATTTTAAGTATTTCTCTATTTCTTTAAGTAATTTACAGAAACATAGAATTTTGGTAGAAAGGGTTCAGAAATTGTCTATCTCAACTTCCTCATTTTACTAGTGAGAAAACCAAAGTTCAGAGAGGTTATGGATTTTTCCTGGCATCAAGTAACTTGATTATTAGATAACAAATTTGATCCTGATTCATAGGCTGGTATTTTTTCTGAGTTTATACTTTGAAGAGAATAGTTACAAGAACTAGGTGCCTATCATCCTAGCACTCTGGAAGGCCTAGTTCAATCCCTTGAACTCAGGAGTTCAAGAGTGAGACTTCATTTCTACTAAAAACAGAAAAAAAAAAAATTTAGCCAGGAGTTTTCCTGTGAGCCTGTAGTCTCAGCTATGCAGGAGGAGGCTGAGGTAGGAAGATACCCTTAAACCCAGGAGTTAGGCTGGGAGTTAGGCTGAGGCCATGACATTTCAGCATGGGGCAACAGAATAAGACTCTGTCTGAAAACAAAACAAAAAAACCAGAGAGAAAGAGTAGTTACAGAACTCTTTTCAAACTTAGATGTGTGACCAACCTAGCATATGGCTATAAGAAAGCATACCAAGAGGAAAGGACAAGGCAAAATTATTTTTATTTCTTAGATCTTATTTCTATATTTTTTTAAACCAAAAAATTGAACTGAAAAACTTTCAGAAACAGTAGGAGAATCTATTAATGCTGTAATTTGGTAAAAGAGGTAAAAGCTATGTTGATTAGTAGCATGTAAGCACTCCAATTTGTACAAATAATCAACACAACGAATCCCATAATGGCATAAATGTATGTATTATCTATGTACAAATGACTTAATAAAAATTAAAAAAAAAACAGTAGGAGAATCTAGAAACACTGGTTAAAAAATAATAGTGGAGAAACTGGCAAAATTGAAATGTAGATTATAGATAAATAAATAATACTGTATTGCATTAAGTTTTCTCAATTTGATAATAATACTGTAGTTATGTAAGACTATGTTCTGGTTCTTAGAAATATGTACCTAAGTATTAGAGAGTAATAGGGTATGATGTACAATATAAAAGTCTTATGTATTTATGTGCCTAGGTGTATTTGTCTGTATATATGGGGTCTGACAATTAAGTTTGCAAATTCATCCTAGAAAAAGTACTGCATAACTGCTGAATATCACTATGGTCACCTTTGAAGTCCTCCCCTTGGGAAGCTATGCACTGATGCCAGTGCCTAGTCCACCTTTCAAAACAATTTTGGAACTCTTTTTCTGGAAAGGCCATCAGAGCTTGTTATTCTATTACCCTTGATGTCCTGGATGTCATCAAAATATCTTCCTTTCAATATTTCCTTTATCTGAGGATAATGAAAAAAGTCACTGGGGGCCAGATCAGGTGAGTTAGGAGGGTGTTTCATTAAACATCAGTTTATGTAATAACAGTTACAATTATTTCCTTATTGGCTAAAAACTCCCTCACAGGCAGTGCCATGTAAGATGCTGTATTGTCATGATGCAAGAGCCATGAGTTATTTGTGAAAAGTTCAGATTATTTTTGTCTAACTTTTTTCATGCAATCTTTTTAGCCCTTGCAAATAGTAAACTTAATTAACTGTTAACTAAATTTGGTTAACCAACTGCTTTGTCCAGTTGGTATAAATTCATAATGAATTATCCCTATGATGTCAAACAAGGTTAGCAACATCATTTTGACTCTTGCTTTGGACTGATAGAAATTTTTCGATTGTGAAATTGGCTGACTTCCATTTTGCATTTTGATGCTTTGTTTCAGGATCATATAGGTACACCCATGTTTCATCACCAGTGATAACATGGCCCAAAACATCATTTTGCTTCTCCCAAAGCTCTTGGCAAACTCTGACTTTCCTCTGCTTTTGTTCATGGGTGAGCTCCTGTGGGACTGTTTTTTTGGGAGTTGATTTTGCACACAATTTTCTCATGCAAAGATTTTCAGTTAAGATTTTCCTGTTTATCAGTGTTTATTTGGTCTGCTATGCTTCTCACAGTCAGCCAACGATTTTGATACACAATTCAATAAATTTTTTCAATGCTTTTGTCAGTTCTGCTCATTACTGGCTGCACTGATCTCTCTTGCTTTCTGTCCCCTCAGAAAAACATTTAACCCATTTGTACACTGTTATTTTCTTTATGGCATTATACCCATAAACTAGGACTAACATGACCCTGATTTTACTTCTACTCTTGCCAAGTTTAACAAGAAATTTACAAGTGTTTGTCCATTACTTTAATTCAAGCTCTGACATTATCATGACAGCACACAAAAACATACAACAAGCAATAATGAATGTCACCCATCAAGAGACTGCCACATGACCACAACTGTGAGACACTGATATACTAAGGTTATGAAACCTTACCAAGTCATTTGTATACTGATGGAACGTAAGTGCACAGTGGCAAATTCGGAACGTAAGTGCACAGTGGCAAATTCATGAATTTAATTGTCAGATCTTGTATAAAGAGGGAGAAGGAATGATTTAGTCATGAAAAAATGTAATTAAGGGATGACTCCTTGGTTCTATTTTTACAGTTTTTCTGTAGGTATGAAATTATTTTAAAACAAAAGGTTTTAAAAGTTTAATAAATTGAAGACAAAAATTAATACCTTTCATATATATTTAAGCGTTAACGTGATAGAAAATATAAGAGATGATTTCACTTGTAATTGTTATAAAAGACAGAAAATGTCAACTTATGTAACTAAGAAATATGCACATATAAGAGAGCTTAAAAATTCTGCTGACACATTAGAAAAAGATAAATAAAAAGAACTTTGTTCTTTTTGTTTATACAAAATTATATTAAATTATACAAAATTATTATAACAAAATGTATTTTAAGAAAATATAATTTAGATATACACACACCCCCACAAGAAGTAACAGATGGTAATAGTAGTTAACTTTTACAGAGTTGGCATTTCAAGTCAGAGGGGTACTGATGAACAGATGTAGTTTATTTTATTAATTTTTTTCTGTATTTTCTAAATTTTCTATAATGAATTCCTTATAACAGAAAAAAAATGTTACTTCAAAAAACACCCACATACTTTCCAAGGAGACTAAGTTCAAAATGTTTATACTTATTCATTTTCATCTTCATTGTCAAAAGAAAGGAGGCTACTGTTTTTGGTCTGCTTTTGTGAGTTCTTTTTAACTGAGTCCTGATTTATTTCATCTTCATTTATCTTCTTCTTTTTTGAGGTTGCTGTTAAACCTGAATATTTTTTATCTGAGGGACGCTTGACTGATTTTCGATACATTATTCTTCCATTAACTGGAGCTGGTTCTTCCTCTGCTTTGGCAGCCTTTATTTCTGCTTTAATTTTCATGAGTTGACAGGTCTCCTTTTTTTAAAACCACCACTTGGGGCTGTTCATCTTCTTTGTCACTGTGATCAACATCTTCATCTGGGAGCTGAGGCTGGATTCTCTTGGTCTCTATGGTGGGCCCTTCCCTGTAGCTGCCCAGCTCCTTGAAGCGTGCCAAAAAAAACCGGCTCCACAGGCCATGACACCTGGTTCCGCTTGCTCTGGGAGGAACCTTGTTCTTGAAGAAAGATTAGGCATTGTGGAAAACTTTTCCCTAAAATTACTCTACAAATGCATGACATCTCAATCAAAAACAGATTTTCTTAATTTGTAAATTGTTACTGTTTTACTTTGTTTTGCTTCATAGGGCTGGAAGATAACTATGAGAATATTACAAAATGACTAGCCAAGAAAATTCTGAAAAATAAAAAGCAAATAGTGGATAGAGTGGCAGGATTCTGTTCTATATAACATGACAGCATGTTAGGAAGCTATTGAAATTAAATTCATTTGGCACTGGCATATCACAGACAGTTGTATTGAGGAAACAGAATAGAGAGTTTAGATGTAGAAGCCAGACATGATAGGAATATGGGACAGATATATTTTAAAGATGACATCTCAAATTGGGGGTCAAAAGGACTACACAATAAATAGTGAAAAATACAAAATACAAAATTGGATCCCTATAATATTGTATCCATTAAGTAAGTATAGCTTTCTACATGTAATATAATAATAATGAATTAAAAGTTTAAACACTGAAGAAAAGGAAAAGGAATGACAATGGATAAGGGACATGAACAAGCAGTGCACAGGGGAAAAAAATATACTGCGTATGTATGTTGAATCCAGTCCTATCAAATTAAAACTTCAATTATGAGTTTTGGGAGAATGTAATTCAGTCTGTAACACCTCCAGTGGTGAATTTGACCATACAGTGGAGGGGGAAATAATATCAGATCTCTATAAAGCTTCTCCAAAAATTGAAGATGAGAAAATATTTCCCAAATTGTTTTAACGAGGTCACTATTAAACTGATATCCAAATTAAAGACATTATAAGAACAGAAAACTAGATGAATATCCTTTATGAACATAGATATAAAAGTTCTAAGCAAAATTTATGAAGTTCAGGGGGTGCCTGCGGCTCAAAGGAGTAGGGCGTCAGCCCCTTATGCCAGAAGTAGCGAGCTCAAGCCCAGCCCTGGCCAAAAACTGCAAGAGAAAAAAAAATTTATAAAGTTCACCATTATAGAATGAATCATGACCAGATGGTGTTTATCCCAGGAATGTGAGTTTGAGTTATATTTGTTTTGTTTTGTTTTTTTGAGGCAGAGTCTCACCTTTGTTGCCCTCGGTAGAGTGCCATGGCATCACAGCTCACAGCAACCTCCAGCTCTTGGGCTTAGGTGATTCTGCTGCCTCAGCCTTCTGAGTAGCTGGGACTACAGGTCTACAGGTGACCGCCACAATGCCTGGCTATTTTTGTTGTTGTTGCAATTTTGCCAGGGCCAGGTTCCAACCACAACCTTTGTTATATGGAGCTGGTGCCCTACTCACTGAACCACAGGCACCACCTCGTTTGTCTTATATTTGAAAGCCAATCACTATAATTCACTACAATAACAAGCTAAAAATTAAAAAGAAAAGAAAAGATCATCTCAGTAGTTGCAGAGAAAGCACTTGACAATACCTAACATCTATTCCTGGTGAAAACTCAGCAAACTAGGAATAGAGGGGGAAATTCCTCAACCTGAAAAAGGGCATCTGCAAAAAACATAAAGATCTTATATTTAATGGTGAAAGACTAAATAAAACTTTCCCTCCTATGAAGCTAATCTATAGCTTTCAAATAAAGGCTAAAACCCAGTTATAGCACAAGAAATGGGGAAAGGGGCAAGGGAGGGGTGGGGGGAGAAAGGATGGGTGGAGGGAGGGTGATTGGTGGGATTACACTTACAGTGCATCTTAGAAGGGTACAAGTGAAAATTACTAAATATAGAATTAAATGTCTTCATATAGTGATTAAAAGGCCATGAAGGCTATGTTAAATAGTTCAATGAAAATATTTCAGATTGTATATGAAGTCAGCACATTGTGCCCCACGATTGCACCAATGTACACAATTATGATTTAATTAAAAAAAAAAAAAAGTGGTGCCGCTGCGGAAGCCGCCGCCCTGCGAACGGGGACACACCGCTGCGGCCGCAAGATCCACAGCGACCGCGTGGCTCCTCCCCTCCCCTCCAGCCTTCACGGCAGCTGCGAACAGCTGCGACCCACAGACATAGCA